>VXAY01004422.1:530259-551350 GCA_013399855.1 Oxyruncus cristatus | reverse complement strand
AAAAAAAAAAAAGAAGAAGAAATGAAAAGAAACCTTGCTAAGCTCCCTTCGGGAAAACTGTAGCAGCCTCCCTTCTGCATAATCAACAGCTGCAGTAGCAAAAGCATTGCTCATCTGTTTTCCTACCAAGTGGAAAATATATACCGTATGCATCATGGAAATGGGGAAGATATATAGGGTTATAACAATGCTATAGATAGAAAACATTTATAAATGGCTAGTTGGATCTTACTTTTCAGGCAAAGAACCAGAGAAGTAAGAGACTGTTGCAGAAAAATGCCAAAATATGCTTAAAAAATTGAAGAGTAATGAATATACTCTCTTGTGTCTATGCATTATGAATGCAGAATTAATTTATATTGTGTTTCAGCAATGTTATACTCTACTCCACACTTAATTATACTAGATAAATACCTGGAGTGAGGAACGCATTACTGACACTTGCAGTTGAGGAAGTCTTTTGTCATAAAAATAAGGACTAAATTTTTGCAAGGTGGAGATGGCTTTAAGTATTTTCATAGTTAACCCAATCTCTACTGCTATTTCTAAATAGGCCATCAACATCCTACTGTTCCAGAGACTTTTCTGCTAGAAGACCTTGACACCTACACCCCACCTCACATCAGTGAGATCAACGTCAGTTAGTGATGCCGGACCTGGGCAGCTAAGCCAGGTCCACATGTTTTTGTCAGACCAGGTGGTGTGCTTTGTTTCCTTTATGTTCCTTTTTAATGCCTCCTCAAGCCATGAAGGAGTCCCTCTGCGTTACAGCAGTGGCGTGTGAAGCAGGGTGGCCATGCGGTGGGAAGGTGCTCCTCTTCCTCCCTGCTGCCATGTCTCATGGGAATAAGCTTCCAAAATGTGCTCTGTCATAAAAGCAGTCCCCGAAATTGGGCAGTATGAGTAGAGCTGGTTTTGCACTTTATATTCTCATTTCAAGAGGTTTCCTTGTCTCCCAAGATAGAGGGAGACCCCAGGTAGTGGAAAACCTCCAATAACGTCAATGAAGATTGATGGACTGGACAAGAATGGTACAGCTCTTAACAGGGAAATTGAGCGGATGCTTTCGCAGGCCCCTTTGCAAGCCATCGTGTCCTCTGGCAGTAGAGAATTAACTGCATTTGCAGTATCATTAACCCCACTAATCCTCTAACAAAAGGAACCCCAAACCCCAAAATGCCCTCACACAGCTCAAAAGATACTGGTTCCAAATATATTTATTAAATCTTTACAACGTAGCAAAGCAGGAACAAATCCTTTTGTGCATCTCTATACCTTATGAAGATTCACAAGGATCTTGCACGTGCAATTTATTACTCCTTTTTCGGTCGCCTCTGGGAGCCAGGGAGGCGGACACAGGCACGGCACTCCACTGTGTTTGGTGTTATTGACCTCTGAGAGGGCTTGGGACTTTCTCTCCCCTCGCAAGTGGGGGGAGAAAGCAATTGGAGGGGAAAGGCAGTTTTTAGAGACTCTGCTGTTCATTGTCCCTCAGCTTGGTGAGTGACATGTGATGCAGAGCAGGGCCGTTGCGCCTTTCCATCATTCTGCCACTCTGCTTGAGGAGGGGGAAAAAAAGAATGCTCTGCAAGCCTTCAGCCAGGAAGCTGGCTTGTGCATCTTTTGTCAAGCTGCGGTGCACACCACTGCTCCCAAACCCTGTCAGCATGCCTGGCTACACCACTGTTGTGGAAAACTTGGAAACCGCTGAGAGACTGTTTGTTCTCATTGCCCTGAAAAGTGGAGCCCATAGGAGGAGGCTGCTGTAACCCTATTAGGAGCAGTTACCAAAAATGGAAGATAATATGAGCATGTGGTAAGGTACACCTTGGAAGACTATTTGGAGATACTATTTGGAAATACAGCAAAGGAGCTCACTTAATGCATTAAAATAATTTTTTTCCATTAGTAACAGATAGATTATGGCTTGAGTAAAAAAAAAAAAAGAGATCGCCATGTGTAAGGTTTAAGCATGCAGCAGGTAGAAACCTGATAAAAACCTGGTATGGGAATCATTTTGTTGTGTTCTTGGGCTTGTTGTCTGTCATTCTGGCCTTGGTAGGATGCGTTTGATATAACAGACATGGGCTCAGACACTTGGTTTTCTGGGGCCTCTTGGTGAAAATCTTCTGTGAGGAATCTCACTAAACAAGTCATAAATTGATACGAAGGTTATCTGGTGGCTGCCCCCAACAGGATTCCCTACTGTAGAAGTATTTATAGCTCGGTTTTGATGTGATTTGATACATAACATGCCACTTGATTTCGAACTGCTATCTTTTATATAATACAATTGCACTTATTTTGTGATAATTCTATGAATACTGTTAGAATTAATACCCATCAGATTAGTAACTGCCCAGGATAATACTTAATCCACTTTTCATTTGAATGGGAGGATTTAAAAATCTCTAGGTATGTTTTACACCACTGCCCTCTGGGGTAGGTCACTTTCCCAAGAATGTCATTCAGAATGATATCAGGGACTAAATAGGTCCATGGTAGGACAGTTCTTGTCTATCAGATGCCACTAAGTTGGCACACAGAGGTGCCAAGTTTTAGCTGACTGAAAAGAGGGCAGACGCTGTGGTGGAGAATGAATGAACACATTGAAATCACCCCAGTTCAGTCTGAGGTTGGCAACTTGCTCAAGTAGCCAGCCTCAGGACTTTGCTTGGAGCTCTATCCAGATATTCCACTTGAGAAGTCTGCAAACTCAGTAGTCTCTTCATGGGGAAATAAGCTCAGACATCTTATTTTGGAATCGCCAGAAACCCAGCATGACTGGAGGATAATCACACAAAGGAAGCATGTGTTTCCTGCCTTTCTCCATATTGCTTGTGTCTCCACTAGCTCCTTGAAAACAGCAATGTGTTCCTCCAAGTCTAACTGCGTGCCATTCTTCTCAGGTAGAAGTTGTTTGCACAAATACTATGTGAGAGCAGTATGGGGTTAGTCCTTATGTTTGAATGTTCCAGAATTGGAAATAGGTGCTTCACCATTAATGAGGTCAGATGTGTCCCCAGCTCATGGATCCAAATGATAAGATGGATAGGAAAAGGAGGCAAAGGGTTACACAATATGTGGGTTTAATTGATGTTTAGATTGGCTGTAAATGTGCAAGCATGTGTTTGTTTAGAATTACCAGGATATGAATCAAAGAAATAAAAATAGCAATGCATTAAGGCTTAGAGAACCTCTTGGGAAGAAGCAAATTAATATTTTTAAATGTAAATATTTTGACCAAACCTATTAATCATGTTCTTGTGCTACAGTGTGAGAGAGTTGAGTTTGATGTGGTAACTTGTCTCATGTTTTCTGCAGGAACAGCATGTTGCGCTTCATCCACCAGCACCTTATCTGACTGATTAAGTAGTCCTATTTTCTTCAAACTTTCCAGTATCCCACCACACACAATGTCTCTCTGTGTTGTGTTTTTGTGTAACAAAAAAATAAAATCAAAATTTTTTTACCAGGTTATCTGTTGCTGGGTGGCACAGCCAGCAAATTTCAAGTCTTGGCATTTCTTTTAATGCCTTTACTACTGTGTGAAATTGCCAAAGACATTAAGAATGCTACTTAATTAAATCAGTGAGTTTCCTCATCCCTTTCTCTCTAGTCCTTACAATTCCCATGGTCTTACTCAGCTCAGATTTTTAAACAAAGGTAATGTTTAAAAAGTTTAATAAAAGATTAACACATGCCAGGACATTACAGGCATAAGAAGCATGTTATAGATTGTCAAGAAACATTGTCATTCAAAGATGTCCAGATAGTCCTCAGACAATTTTTGAAATACTGTATCATTTTATAACGATGTATTTTTTTTTTAGTCCAACATCCTCCTGAGATATTTGCAAATATAAAACTAATACTAAATATGAAGTGTATTTGCAATGATCTATCACATTGTTAGAAACAATGATAATTGGAACAATTACCTCTCCTAACTGATGCACATGTAGAGAGACGACAGTAATCACTTCGCTTCTTTGGCTTTGGCTAGTTTTTCTGAAGAGTGTTGCTAAGCCAGAGGAATCACCTAGAGTTTGTGCAGGAATAGTTCCTAGTCATGATATTAAAACACTATAGTTGTGGGGAGAGTGGGTTTGCCAGTTTCATGCCTGCCTCTACTTCCCCAGGCAGAATTATGGTCTAGGGTGAGTGTTGTTTCTTCCTGCCTCATCCTCCCTTTGCGACTTAACTACTTGTGATGCTAACAGCTATTTGTCTAGACCAAATTATTATCATGAGCATTATAGCTTAGACTTAAAATTTTGGCCTATAAAAGAGGCATTGCTAGAGTGTGGTGGACCCAATTGTTCGAATTTCCTTCTTCCATTGGTCTGCCCAATATGAAGCCTTTCTGCTTCCTCCCTTTCTGCCTTACAGAACAGCTATTGTGAGCAATGTAAGGAGTTTTCTTCCAAGGAAGTAGTCTAATGAGGTTTATAATATTTTTCGATTCATATTTTTTATGTGTCCCCAGATATATATAAAGAATACATCTTATAAATGCTAGAACAAATAATGGAATTGTGAACAAAAAAAAGCATTGCATGTCACAGCTGCATGGTTTGCCAACCTTTGTCTTGAGTGACCCATTCAAGGAGAAATGAAGCAGAGACTTCTTTTCCTGGGCTCACTTCCAGTCATTCAGCATTTTAACTATATTTAGGCCAGCCGTCTTTCTGAAATATTTGATTCTAAGAATTTATAGGCAAAGAACAGCAATAAGAAGGAGAATAACATAGCTATAACTGGCAATAGAGTGTTACTAGAATTTTGCCTTTTTAATGTCTTCAAGCGCTCTCTAATTTCTTTTTTCTCTTTGGTGCCTATCAATGTATGGAAAGAAGACAAATTTCTGTATTTATTGAATACATTGATGTAGTCTAAAAGGTATTTTATTTCCATTTGTTTCTGACTGGCTGTTAGTTGACTGAGTAACAGCAGACGACTGACTCTTTCTGCCCTTTTTTATTCTTTATCAGAGATGCACAGAAGTTCTTTAACTTACTTTGTGCAAGCTTAGTTCTTCAGCTAAGAGGTTAGTGAAATGTACAATAAAAGTATTGGTACTGAAAATCAGTCTGGAGATTCTCATGGGATAAAGGATGAGGCAGTTGGAGGTCAGACTGCATCATATGAGAAGACAAGAAAAAAAAACAAGAAAGTTTCAGAATTGGGCTTCTATAGATCATTATTGACCAGTGCGGGTAGTAAAATATGTCACTCAGCTCCAGTCACTATATTAAATCACATCAATTTTACCACAGCTCTGAAATCTCCTTCCCAGATTGCCTCTCTTTTACAGTGTCCCCTGAAGACTTCGCCTGACTTTGAGCTGACGTGCCGATTTCCCACTGGAGTTATAATTCAAATGAAATCATGTCACAGTGACAACAGCACAATTAAAGCATAAATAAAGGCCATGACATGTATTTCTAAAAGCTATTATGAAATATATATATAGGCATAGAATCACTATTAGATTACTATTTACAAGGGGGTTTTTTTTAAAGCTCAATTTAAGTCAAAGTAGATTGTCCATGTTTAGTACCCTTCTTTTCTAATCTCAGGGTTTAGTAAACATGAGACTGTGCTATACTGTCTGTTACATACATAGGAAGACTGAGATATTAAAGGTGACTTTCTCCTGGTCAGAAAGCTGGGGGCATGGGAATGTTTTAAATCTCAAGTTCCTCTAGTCTTCTATCCTTTCTGTTGCATTGACGTCTCCATACTTCCTTACTTGGCTTTAGACTGGAAGTGATCTGGGAAATCTTTTACTGAATCTAGAGTCCTACCACTTCTATTCCCATGAGGGCTGTTCTCCAGCTTTTATAAGCATCCTTACTGTCCATTACCTTCCCAAAAGTATCTGGGCTAATTGAGATTTTACTGTATTTGAAGCAGATTTTATTATAATTAGACATGAAATGGAGTTTGTAGTTACTGATATTAATAGGCATTAATTTGCAGGGGGTGGTGGCAGCCAAACCACGCCCTATTTTCAGCTGACTGAAGAGCAGCACGTGACAGAAAAAGAAGGGGAAAAGCACTTGCACAGATCTTCTCTGGGGAATTAGGAGTCTGCAAGAGACATCAGCTGGTCCCAGATCCTCAGGAAATGGCTTGAGTTTCACTTATTGGCATGTAGATAGTGTAGAATAATCCCGTGCCAGATGCCATCTTTTTATACCACATTTTGAAGAGGAGCTGGGCTGTGTTACTGCCGTTTGAGAACTGATGCCTCTGAAGAAAAAGCTCACATTTGCACCACAGCGCAGGCTCAAGGCAAGCAGCAAATGTGGCATCTCATGACAATGCATGTGACGATGACATCATGGGAGGGGAGAGTTAACTGATGTCAACATGTGAAAGTTTGGCCTCTAGACTTATTGTTTTGAAGCTTGTCTTTGTTTCGTAATCCATCTGATTATCTTTTCAAGAGTATTTAAGTTCCTAGGCAAATGTAATAACACTTTATCTCTGGGTAGCAAATGGTCAGAAATCAACCAGACTGAAGTTACCACACAAAAAAGGAAGAAAAAAACTCCCCATCTGGTGATGACCTGGAGATTTGATTCCTAACTGGCAAAGGCCGAGAGGGTTTGAGACTTTGAGTCCACAGGATCTTAACAAGGGGGCAAGTGAGGATATGGAGAACAGCAGCTGAGACTACACCGGCTTGCATTAGTCTGCCACACGTTGTGTGTCAGCGACATCGACCGACGGCATAGGAGTTAAGTGCATTTTGGCTCCATTCCTGCAAGGGTTTAGGCCTGCAATGAAGGTGCATGGAGAAAGGGTGATAAAGATTGGAGTATGAAAAAAACATTATGTGAGAGAGGCATTTTTTTCATCCAGAAACAGGCTTTTCTGCACAAATGTTTGTGCCTCAGAATATCAAGCAGCAGCAGAGTTAAATGGAATCATGTTAATAAGCATGGATAATCCCATCATCCGGGGCTGGGCTGACAGCAAAGCAGCTCCAAACACATGCAGCTGAGTGAAATGTTCCTGCAATTAATTGGACTTGATTAAATTTCTCATTTAATGGCTGGAGGAAAAGAAACAGACCAAAAGCAGCGAGCAACTTTCTTTCTAACCCGGAGCTTTTAGTAATGATTGTGGATGTGGAAAACTGGGTTCCCCACCGCATTACATGGGGAAAGTGCTGTTCGGAACGTAAGAGCACAAGAGCACGGATTCTCACAACTTTTCTCTTTGTCCTGACCTTCTTTTCTGAAAGAAAATTTTGATGCCCACGTAGCTCTTCTAATGCTGTTATGTTTCCATAAAAATAGTTGAAACCATTTAATTTTTGTTACCAGGAAGGGGAAAACCCAAGTTCAATGCCTTAAAAGCTATGGGGAAATGGATCTGTCAGTCTCCAGCCAGCTTTAGATTATGATCTGTGAACTCAGATGGGAGCTACTAATACCATCCTCGTTCTTGCTTACATAGCATTATGCTCTACTCAGAAACATTGAATCTTGATTAACATCTCTTAGAGTAAGGTCCTCAAAAATACCTAAGTAGAACAAGCAGTTGCTTTTGCCATCTGGCTAAAACTGTGCATGACACATGGAGGCTTACATGGATACAAATTGGGCCTGGTTTTGGTTTAATTTCTCATCTGTAGCATCAAACTATGTTGCCTGTTGAAAACCTGATTTATTTTATACCAGTGACTTCAGTCCTTTTTTAGTGTCACTTTGAATAAAAAAATGAAAACAGCAAAGGAATTTTCTGTGGAAACCCCAGAGCATTCTACAAACTTTTCAGCTGAAACATGTAAAACCACTTTTTCAAAACCCACTGAAAGTCTCAGTGAACTCTGTCTTACTTAGTTTTCCATCATGGGTAATACCAGTGACGTAACAACAGTGGGACCTAAAGCTAGATCACCTGCTTTAGGTCAGACTTATACATTGTAGTGTTTAATGTAAGCTCCTTGTCACGGGGATCCTGTTGTCTCCAGGAAATAGCAGTTTCTCTACATGACAGCAGGGAGGCCAAGTCCCATGCTCAGCTCCTGGTGGCTCAGGCATCACGATGTCATCATCAGTTATTTAATTCCTGAAATATTGGAACAGAAAAACTTAGTTTATATTCAACAGATATAAACTTATATAACAAATACTTGAAGAAATTAGAATTAAGACTGGATGAATGGGCTGAGGCCAATTGTATGAGGCTCAACAAGGCTCAGTACCAAGTCCTGCCCTTTAGTCACAGCAACCCCATGCAATGCTACGGGGTTGGGGTGGAGTGTCTAGAAAGCTGTTCACTGGAAAAGTACGAGGGTGTGTTGGTCAACAGCTGGCTGAAAATGAGCCAGCAGTGTGCCCAGGTGGCCAAGAAGGACAATGACATCCTGGCTTGAATTAGAAATAGTGTGGCCAGCAGGACCAGGGCAGTGATTGTCCCTGTGTACTCAGCACTGATGGGGTCACACCTCAAATCTTGTGCTCAGTTTTGGGCCCCTCTCTACAAGAAAGACCCTGACATGCTAGAGTGTGTCCAGAGAATGGAAATGGATGTGGGGAGGGGGCTGGAGCACAAGTCCTGTGAGGAACAGCTGAGGGAGCTGGGGCTGTCTAGTCTGCAGAAACAGAGGCTCAGAGGGGATGTTATCACTCTCCATGGCTACCTGCAAGAGGTTGTATTGAGGTGGGAATTGGTCTCTTCTCCTATGTAGCAAGAGACAGGATGAAGAAATGGCCTCAGGTTGGATGCTTATCGGATTCTGGAGGTTTAGATTGGATATTAGGAAAAATTTCTTTAGGGAAAGAGTGGTCAAGCACTGGAACAGGCTGCCCAGGGAAGTGGTTGAGTCACCGTCCCTGCAGGTATTTAAAAAACATGTAGATGTGGCATTTACGGATATGGCAGTGCTGGATTAATTGTTGAGTCAATGATCTGAAAGGTCTTTTCCAAACTAGGTGATTCTATGAGCCTAAGAGAAGCAGCATCCCAGCCAGTCTCGTGTGCCCATATAAACACATGAAGTCAATTATATATACACACATCTGCATATATACGCACGAGCACACCCCACCCCAGTTACTCATCAGTTTCTTAGCACCAATGTGACTTTTTTTTCTGATTTGTATCACATGCATATAGATAATTTCTAAAACCGTTGTAGAATAACATAACTTGCAACAAAAAAAAGAACACCTTCTCTTTCCTTCTTGGGTTCTTACATGTCCTAGTAAACCAAAATCCAAACACATACAAAAATTAGCCACGCTGTAACTTACAGTGGTGGCTGTTAAAATGCTGGTCTAAGCCAGCCCCGACAACTACATGAGCGAAACTCACAGGGGATGATATCACCTACTTTACCCTCTACCACAATAACTAATACTTCTCCTTTGGAGGTTCCCCAGGCTAAAGGGTGATTTGCTCCTGCACTGCCTTAGCTGTGCGCTGACAAGTGCTCTACAGGTACCCAACTTCAGCTTCAATGCCCACCAATTCAGTGAGCAGCCCACAGCCAAGCTCTCCAGGTGGACACAAACTCGCTCTCCAATCCAGCATCTGTTTTCTGCACCATCCATCAATAGCACCGTCAGACAAAGTGGCCACACCCAGTAGGGGCATCTTTCAGGTCCCTGCTCCATTACCTGTCTTTCCTGTCTGGCTACTTTAATCCTTGGCTAATACCTTGCAGGGTTCACCTTGTTACAATCAGCTGGGCAGTCAGGCAACACGGAGCAACATGCAGTTGCTTGTAGACCAAAATCTGGCAAGATCAGCTGCCTGGCAGCTGCTGGTGGGACTGCTCCTGAAGGATGTCAAGGCCCTAAATTTGCAGTGAAAGAAATGCCTTCTCTGTCCCTCTTGGCAGTAGGTCCGGGCACTTCAGCAGTATGAAGATGGACATTATTCTACCGCTGAAATGCACGTAGACTGGAAAGAGCTATGGTAGCAGTGATGTGCCTTTTTTCCCCGTAAAATCATGGGTAATACTAGACCATACAGGGAATATGAGCTAAAAGCATAGTTTAGTATTCATGTGTTTCTCTTAATTGCTGTATAGCAGCTCCCTGTCCATTATCCTTTCTTCACTGCCCGCGATTTACAAAGCATGGATTTAAAGAGGAATCTGGGCCACGCTGAAGTGCACGGATGAATTCCCAAGCTTGACCTTGGCAGGGCTGGGATTCACCTAAAGTAACTTGTGTTATGTATAATGCAAAAAGCCTGTGGCATAATATGGGATTAAACACTGGTTTTGGCAAAAGAACCTGTTTAAAACATTTATATTTTTGGAACAAAACCCACACTTTTCAGAAATAAAAATCTGTTTGGTCTCATCTTAATTTTAGTGGTGATTTGTCAACATAGTTCTTCAAGAACCACTCAGAATAAAGTGGATGTTTTGTTCTATTTTGCCATGAGATTGCTATTTTTTGTTTAAATGTTTTTCTGAAATCTGTGCCACATTGTTATTGTGAGAAACACCTGAACTTACTGTTGCTTTCCTGAGTGAATGTAAGGACAATTCAGTTGAAAAGGTCAGAACAAAAATATGTTACCTCAGCTTTTCAATGTTAAATACTCAATTTTGCGGCAACTAAAATTAAATCATTTTGACTTTCTGCGCCACAATAAATTATCAGCATTTCTGTACTCCTAATTTTGAGGCAGCAAAGTTCCCAATCATACTTTTTTCATCTTCTTCTCTCAGGAAAGCAGAATTTCTGGTTTTCAGCTAGCTTTGGCAGTTTGTTCGTATCTTGTGTCTGAAAAGCTTCATCCTCTCATTAGCATGGGAAGGATCCCCTCCTTATTCTACCTCGTTACTGGCTGGCTCTGGATTCACCTTTCAAAACCTGCCTGACCAGTGCTCACCCTTTGCAATTATACACCCCCTAAATACAGTGACAGGGACATGGGCTAGACACGTTTGGGTAGCTGGCACAGTCTGGCTTACCTTGAAGGTAAGAAAAGAAATGCAGCAGGCAGGCCGTGTTTCTTGATGAAGAGGTCTGACCACTATTCCTTCAGGGATAAACCCAGGCTAACAACTTATTTCATATCAGTTAGTGCCAATCTGGCATCTGAGGGGCTGTGAGGGCTCTGCTGCTGTGAGCCTGCATCGGCTTCAGGCAGCTGACCTCGAGGTGAAAATCTCTCTGTCCCCTTATACACCCCCCGAGACACCCAGGCACCGCCTACTTTGTTTTCTCTGCTCCCTGACATTTATTTTCATCTCCCGATTTAATCTTCTTAGCATGTCATGTGTGCCCATCAAAGAGATGCTTTCTGTGCAATCTAGCAAGTACATTAATGTGGTTTTTTCCTCTCCATGTTTGGGTATCAGTGGTGCTTTTTTGACTATTTTTCAAATGTTTCCATAAAGAATTAACTTTCAGGGCTTCATGTAATCATGTTAACAGGGCAGATGTTAAATAGAAGTGGGGAAAAGGTGCTGAGAGGGACTGGGGGAAGAGAGAGCGGTTCTAGAAAATGGTTCAGTTCTTTCCCTGCAAAAAGAGGATGACCAGGGACAGAAGATGATAGCTGGATTTGTTTCCACAGCAAGGTTGAGAAATAAATAAACCAAGCAAGGATGGAACTTGCAACACCTGTTAAAGTTGGGATGCAAATATTCTGCAGAAACAGCCCAGAAATTTTATTTTGCAGGTACACGGTGGGGGAAGAAGATGGGGAGGAACCCTCGGGGTTATGTTACACAAATGCAGAGCAGCTGGGATGAATAAACCTTGTCAGTATAAAAAGTTTCACTCATTGGGAAAGAATGACTTTCATTTTTGTACTGGAGATCTTTGTTAGGGCCTTCTGGACTACTGTGGTCCCTAAATGAGGCTCCTTTCTGCACCTGGCTTTGCACAATGTGTCCCTGCAGAAAGCAGGGTGCTCCTGAGGCTGACAGAAGCCCATGGGGATGGTTGCAAGGTTCAGCTAAAAGACACCTTCGTTTGTTTTTTTGTGCCTGAAGGGATCAGCTTTGTTCAAGGTGAGGAATGCCCGCTCTGATTTCTCGTGTAGCAATCTGTCCACAACTCATTAGCTTATACATAAACTTTGGGTTTTAGATAAACAGCAGTATACCCTCATTTCATATCATGTATCTGAACATATATGTGGTTTTGTTTTGAACTGGAATTCATGACATGTTAAGGGAAGCTCTGTTTTTTTCACACTTACAAATGCCTTCTATTTTTGGTAAGAATCTCCAGCTACTTACCTACATCTATTCCTTATGCTAGGAATTAGCTTTGCAGGATCTTGCTGTTGTCTCTTCATACCTTAAAAGGCAGTTTTACACTTTGACATTTTATTCCAAATAATCAAAGTAAATGGGAAAAAAAAGTCAAAGTAGATGAATGCCAGTAGATAGAACATTGGTGCTGTTCTACTTGCTAAGCTGAGGAGAGGTGAAAAAAACCAACCTGAGGAACAAAAACATAGATGATTTAATGATTTTTTCACTTGTTCTGTGTTCTGTGTAATTTTCCTGGAAGTGACTGATGTTGGTACAAAATCTGTTGAATTCTTGGTTAAACGTTATCACTGGGGGTGGGGAGGGGTGGGTCGTGTTGGCGGGGAGGGAAGTCTGTAATTTCCATGCAACACTCAATACAATTCTTAAGTCTTTTTGGCAACTCTTCTGCTCCACCAACCCTCGCATAAACACCTAACTGGAGAACTTACTTGCAGCACATTTGATCCAGGTGTCTTCAGTGGTGAGGAAAATAAGCCAGTTCTTGTACTCTGACTCGGTACAACCAGGATACAAAGAGCCTTATCCTTTGGCTGGACTCTGCCCCAGTGTGGCTCTGAATGCCAGCCCTTTGCCATTTCTGGAAGGTTTGAAGCAGTACATCGTACACCCCTGGCGTCTTGCTGCTTGTGGGTTGTTCCTAACGCCTAATCTTAAGGCGAGTCCTAGACTGCTTGTCTGTCATCTCTCTTCCCTATTTACAAAAGTTTCTGATTTGGGAAGAGCGCTCACTAAAGATGGGTTTTGGTGGCACTATTAGGGGATGAGTTTGAGAAGGGCCTGCAGACAATGTAGATGGGAGAGTGTTGTTAGCCCAGGCCTGGCAGGAGCAGAAGTTTGTGCCCTGGGGCACCAGAAGTGGGAAGGCAAAGAAAAGCACCTGAAAAGACAGGAAAAATATGAAATGCTAAAGGAAATTGGTACTGAGAAAGAGGAGAAGTGCTGCAGTTGTGAGTCCTGCCAAATGGCTGCAGTGCAAGTTCCATGCTTGGTGGTGCTCTGAGGCCAGCAAGGACCTTGACCCAGATAAACTGGTCTCCATCCCACGCAGCCTGGAGCTGCTAGACACACAACATGGAAACTGGGCCACAACTTCCAGAACCCAAATCTTGCACGGTTTGGTATTAATTTTTGTTGTGTGGATAGATTCTTCTGCCTAGAACATATGTTTTTCCTAACTAAGCAAAGATTTTTTTGGTGTAGTCTGTCTTGGCTCCTAGTACCAAAGGTATCACAGAATGAATGCACCTTTGTGTATAGAAAGAATTAGGCTAGTAATAAAGGCAAGGAAATATTGAACAGTCCTGAATCCTGGTTACTTTCCTGCATTATTTCCAAGTGGGAGGGCCAGATTTGCCCCTGGCCTCAGTCTATGAAGTCTAGATGAAAACATTTATGATATGAATCTGAAAAATCTTTTGCAGACTTTCTAACTAATGTGGTAAGTTTTTTTTTTGTTGTTGCTCTCGTTTTCTGTGTTTTGTTTGGTTTCTTTAATGTGGCCAGCATTGGAAATGTTATATGCCTGAGTACAAAATCACACAAGTCAAAGGCAGGATAATGAAACCCACACTATCACCAGCCTGATGAGATAAAACAGTAAGGAGGAGCTTGTTAATACAGTCACAGGAGTTTTGGCTTGGATATCCCCTCGATCGTCTGCATCTAGCAAGTCTGAATTTTATAACTCTGGGTGTGAAGACTAAACATTAGATTCCATGGACAACCACAGAAGTCTTTTAACACAGGTTTGACTATGAAGACCAGGAGGATAGTTCAGCTCTGGAAAGAAGGTAATAAGAAAGCACTTCAGTTGAAATAGGGTGTTCCATAGCTGAGAAGAAGCATGCACAAAAACTTTTTTATTATGTCAGGAAGAACATCAGCATAATTGATGTTATTGTTTTTATATCGTGCATTTAGATTAGTACTGAAGAAAGTACTTAAATAACTTTAGGTCACTTGCAATAAGGAGAGCACTTACACACATTATATAACTTTATGCAGGTATTAAAAACATCTCCGGTCTCTAGTGCTTTTACTGAATCAAATTCAGTATTTATTAGTAAATTGTATGAAAAACTGCTTTCATATACACACAGCTTGAGTTCCCTAAAACCAAATGTGAACTAGAAATATTTCCATGACTATTGCATTTAATTGTGCTAGAGGAAAAAAAGAACAGTTGGAAAGAGGATAAAAACAGTTCCTTGTAGCTTATTATTAGTTTTTGAGCCCCGAAAAGGAGATCATGGGTAATAAATAGAACAGAACAGTCACTTACTACAGCAAGAAGCAGAAAACCCATATGAAAGGAAAAAATGTGGGGGATTTAAACCTTTGTCTTGGGAAGCTTTAGTTGATTATCCAGTTAGTTATCTGAAAAATGTCCTAAATCAGGCTTCTATCCAATCTTCAATGCGCCTTTGTGCAGCTTGAAGGAATACTAGGGGTGTAGCAGTATCAAGTACAATAATAAAGGACCACTAAGCCTGGCACTTTAGAAACTTGGATCACTCTCCCTCCCTCTTGAGCAGTTCTCCATCTTGAGTAACAACCCATTAAGTGTTATTTGTAATGTGAGTCAAAGCATTCCTACATACCCCTTGATTTCAATCTTTGCATCCTCTATTTCAATTTTCAAGGGAAAACTTTCATGTAAAAAGATGCCCTTTGACAGATTAAGGGCATGATTCTCCTACGTCTCTTGAATCAGGCAGAATAATACCTGTTTCGGTGATATTCCTCGGAATATGAATGTCAATATCAGCACTGAACAGCCTCAAGGAAAGTGGAGACCTGGGAATATAGGAAGATGTCTAAGCAAAGGCAAGTATATGGGTTTGATGTTATTTACAAAGCAGAGAGCTCAGACAGCCCTTGCTATAAAGCCACCATTTGGGTCAGTTGGCCCAAGCTTTCTTGGTTCTCCCTAAATTATTTTTCAGTTTTGGAAATGTGTGTGCGCACACCTTTCAACTCTCCTTGGAAAAGGGGAAATTTTGGGTTCAACACTGAGACACTCTGTGCCATTTTGATTAAAAAAACCCAAACCAAACCAAAAACCCCCATCAAACCTTGAAGGCAAATACAGAAGCAGGTCACCCTGTCTGTTTTGTGTGGCACGAAGCACGGAAGGGTCACAATTCCAGCTGGGGTAAGAGCAACACAAAATACAACCAGAAGAGAGTCGGTGAGCAAAGTTACACCTGCTTTGCCTGTGTGCTCATGTATTTGTGGCAAAGTACATGGCCCAATCCTTCTCCTGTGCCTACATAGGTATGAGAAGTCTGTATAGTAGAGAGAACAATACCAAAGGAAGGAAGGAAACAAACTGGGCTATTTATAATTGCTCTGTTACCAATACACTCCTCCAACAACCTGCCCTGATTAGACATAATTGTGTATACTGTCTGGGAGAGTGGTTCTAAATCCTGTACCTATAAGTTTGTCTCTT
Source organism: Oxyruncus cristatus (assembly GCA_013399855.1). Lineage (NCBI taxonomy): Eukaryota > Metazoa > Chordata > Aves > Passeriformes > Cotingidae > Oxyruncus > Oxyruncus cristatus. The sequence continues at coordinate 535,625 of VXAY01004422.1, read as the reverse complement.
TTCAGAAGATGCTTTTGTAATGCAGTTTGTATTTATAACTGGATTGTACACATCCTATTACATGGATGCTTTAATATTAATTATTTTGACCTCTGCTTGACTACTGAGTAAAGGGACAGGGGGCTTTTTCCAGGAACACAATCCTCATTTTTCAGGAGAATTTAATTTTAGTTTAATTTTATTTCTCTCCCATTACTGTAACACTTGTCTTGTTCTCAGTGTCCTTTTACAAGAGGAAATGATCTTTCTGTGTGAGCTTTTTTCCTTTAAAATGTCCCCGCAGACTTCTTCTCTTCCAACAGACAGAGCAGAAATTCTGGCATGCTGAAAAACAGCAAAAAACTCAGGTTCCTGCAAGTACCCTGCCAATCTGTGGTCAGCTGCCAAACACCACAGCTGCCTGCCTTTTCCTCAGGGCAAAAAGCAGGCAGGGGAAGGAGGTTGCAAGATGCTTCTTTCTTCAGAGGGAGGATTTAACTGCTCCCAGTGTTTAATGTGGAGCAACAGCCACATCTAGATGAGACAGAGGAGGCCAGCTCATACTGTGCCCAGAGACCCACTCCCTGCTTCTTCTACAGCAGGTCAGAAAAGCAGCCACCTTGCTGAGACCCCAGGCCTTCCCTGCATCGTTATTCCCTTTCCCACCTTCGTTCTGCCTTGCCTAATTACTGTGTGAGCTCTTCAGGGCAGTTTCTGCTGCCATGTGCCCAGCACAGTGGGGCTCTGATGTGGGTTAGGGCCCTGGGGCACTAAATGCTGTAGAAGACATTAATAGGTCAAGAGAAAAATTTTGAAGCATACAGTAAGGATAGAGAATTATAAAACCCCTGAAAATTCCCAAATGTTTACTGACCTGAGCTCAGAGCAAAGTGTTCTTTGAAATCTAAGATCTTGGCTTAACTCTTTGATGTTTCTTCTTTTTCTGACTGAGGATCCGTGGGTTTTGGCCAGTCATTCTGCTTCCCTCTTCTCTTCCCTTCTCTCCTTATTCACTGACAAATCCTTTGGATGGTACCGGGTTTTGGGTTGCAGGAGAGAGTATCATCTCCAGCAAGGGAAGTGGGCTGTCCACTGCTCCACTGGAATCTTCCAGGGTCCGCCAGCTCAGAGGATTGCAGTGGAGCAAACACTTCATTTTTCAATACAGCAAATGATTTATTGGTAATGTCAGTGATTCCCACTTTGAACGCAACCATTTAAAGAAACAAAATCCCCCATCAAACAAAAATCCCTGTGGCTTAAACCTTCACAATGATGGCATCAGGACAGAGGCTTCTCTCACCTCACTGGAAGTGGGGACAGGGAAGATGCTGCATTGCAATGAGCATGTTACGTGCTGCATAAGCAGGCACTCATGTACTGCTGGTACCCATGAGGAAACTAATGTTCCCTTATTTCCCCATCCCTCCACCACCAGCTAATCTGTGCCTGCCCTTCTTATTTCCTGGCAACTGCTCTAATGTACAGGCTAATAATGTTTGCAGCAATCCTGGGAGATGTCAGTGTGCAGGCTAGCAAGATCCAAAGGAGGATTAATTAGGGGAATTGCGGCATCTGGAAAGGGGTAGCTTTTGAGAAGCCCTTCATCCAGGTGGTGTGAGCAGGAGTTCAGATAAGCACCCAAATATTTCTGTGAAGAACTGTGATGCTATCCCTAATTGAAGTTCAACTGCTACTAAGTCCCCTTGATGATTTCTCCTCCTTTCTTCCTCAGACTATCTTTTTTGCTGTTGTTTCCAACTACAACTTAATGAAAACACATTTGAAAGTAAAATGATGAGTTTCTCAGGGACTATGACCCTTAGGGGCAGCCATGGAAATGCTGCAGAAGGAGCTGAGTACACAAGCTCCAGTTAATTAGAGCAGAGTGAATGATTCATAGGAAATAATTTATTCAATTAATTTAGCCTCTCTTTCTTTTGCAAATTATCTATGAAAAGTTTGCAATTTTATTGCATTCAGCTGCTAGACAGCAAATGATTTCTCTGCATGCAGTTGACCCCTATGCGGCTTGAAATGTAAGTTCTGGCTTTTGGTTTTTCAGTGGACAGAGGCACTGGAGTTAGTGTTCTTCCTTGATTAAACAACTGGCTTTTAATATGTGCCTTGAAAAACTGATGTTCATTGTTACAAATGTAGAGGTGACCTTCCGCAAATATTATTAACCATGGCATAGAAATATCTCTGCCAGAGAACCCATTTACTAGAACAATGATCTGGAAAGTCTGTCCAGCACTTCCCCTCCTGCCTCCAACATGGTGTGTCTTTGTGAGCTTTCCCCTCTGGCATGCTCAGGGAATTTTCTCTCTTTCTCCTTCACCCGTCCTGCACAGAGTCCTTTGCTTTAGCTTATCTCAACGTAGAGGAAACCTCTCCAGAATATCAATTGTCTGATCAAAGCAGCCATGAAGCACAGTTGTTAAAGTTGATTAAAAAAAATTCATTGCCAATAATCTCATGCCTACTTGCTGAAGTCCTTGTCAGGTGGATGTTTATTCACCAGGAAGCATTCATGAAGCTTACCATTTTTGACAGTAAAGATTACACCATACTTCACAAGCAGCACAAAAACCTAAATTGTACGTGTAATGACACTCCACCACCAAGTAAACAGCCTTGCTCCCTAACCTTGCAGCATTTCCCTTTGCCTGATCTCCGCACCCAGGATAAATTAAATTCACACAGACCTTTGGTGTGAGCAACTGAATGTGCATATCTGACTATCCGGGTTTAGAGTGGGGTCATTGTCTCCAGTGGGCTTCATAGAATCACTGAATATGCTGAGTTGGAAGGGACCCACAAGAATCATAGAGTCCAGCTCCTAGCCCTGCACAGGAGACATGCACAGGGGCACGTGTGGAGAGTCCAACCCATGGCAGGCAGGCTTTTCTTGAGATGCATCTGAGCATGGGGGTTGTAACGCTGAGCTTGAGGCAGCATTAGTTTCAGTAACAGCTTTCCACACTCCATCAAGAAGCATTTTTAAAGAGGGCTGATACAGCATGAAAATTAATGCAGGATAGCATTCTTGTAACAGGTGCGTTATATTTCAGTAATAGGCTTGTGGGATGTTTATTCACTTGCCAAATTCATTTATCAGGTATTGGATTCAAAGGATTTCCCAACAGGATATCTGCAGAGATTAGTGAGCTAGGCAAATGTGCTTTGAACAAATGCATCCTTTCATCAGGCAGTCATTTGGATCATTCCAGCATCAACATGCTTCGCTGCTGGAATGGGTCAGCTGGTAACTGCATTAACCATTTTTCCGGTGGTCGAATGTATCTATGCATTTAGATCCTACGAGGTCAGAGTTTGGCCTGCAACCTGTTAGTCAAGAGGCACCTGCCCATCCTTGCCTGCAGTTTTAGCTAGCCCAGTGCTGCCCAAAGTAACCTTTCTTGCCTGGAAATAGCAGTTGTATAAAAAAAAAAAAAGAAAGAAAGAAAAAGACTGTCAGCACAGGTTGACAATACTTTTTTAAAAAACATAATTGAAATAAAATTACCTTGAAGATGCAAGAACACTTTATTTCAAAGTATTTTAGAATAAAGTAGTCCTCATTTTCATTTTCTTGTTCTTTAGAAGATCTTTGATTTTGTTTTTTAAGTTGAAAGTAAAATTAAACATAGTTTTACCAGGAGAAATTTCCCATCTGATTTTAACTTTTTTACCCTTGAAATTTTTCTTAGGAGAAATTTTGAATAGATTGTCGTTTTGATGGAGGAAGGAAATTAATATTGAAATCAGAGGAATTGAAAACTTTGGAAGTTCAGCTTGAGGATAACAAGTCATGTATTGGAAGCCATGTTTTATTATCAGATTAATGAAGAAATAGGAAAAATTTTGTTGGTCTTGTTCCAACAACTAAGAGGCTCATTTCTTTTCTTATCTGCTGTATCCTATAGTATTTCTGGTCTTAAATGCTGCAGTGGCTAATCATGGAAAAAGTAATCAGCTTGGCTTATTAAATGGCTGCTTACCTATTAAGAAATGACTTTTTTTCTTTTTAGCTGCCTCATCTAAAAAAATGAGCCTCTATTTGAGATACTTGAAGTGGAAAGCCATCATTCTTTCATTGATTTTTGAAAATGTGGGTCACCATATATAAGGTACCAAGCTTAAAGCTTGTAATGACTTAAATGTGGTTATTCTGTGCCTTGAGCTGCAGAAGTACAAACAAAAGCAAGCATTTAGGGGTTAGCGTATGATTTTTCAACTTACTGTTTGCTTTTTTTGTCATCTTTTTTGAGCCTTTAAAATTTTGGAGGGCTGAAAGAACATTCAATAAAGTAATTTTTGAGTATACTAATGCTTACCTGCCTTATGAAACCAAACCTTACCAAGTCTTCAGCGTGAAGGGAACCAGGGCCATGGAGACAGGTTGAGAGAGAGGTCTGAAGACAGAGAAGGACTTTGCAAGAAACAGAAAAAGAAGAAGGAGGGTGAAAGTGTTTGCAGAATTGGGAAGGTCGTCTGACATGCTTGTGTTTTTCTTTCATTTTTCTCTTTCTTTTTCCGGATATTTTTCGTGTTATTTGTAAAACATAATATTTTGCTGTCCAAGCAATAGTACTCTCCCAGAAACCCCTTCCCACGTTTGCATCCTTTGGATGTTACTAGCTGCTCACGCACACTGTTGAGTGGAGGAATGACATTTGCTCCCAAGCAGAGGCGAGAAGCCAAATTGCTTTCTTGTGTTCATTATAACAGCACAAGAGCAGCTGTCTCAGGCTGTAAACCTCAAGTTGTGTTCTGCAGGCCCCTGGAACGGTGAGGTATGATGCAGATCTGTGTTTGGGCTTGGCCTGCTCCAAGGATACATATCAGCTGTGTGGTCCACATCTTTGTTCAAGTCCACATTCCAGAGCTCTGCTCGGAGCTCAGGCTTTGCGTGTGCCCATCACAATGTATCAGAAATGGCGTGGGACAGGGGCGACAACCTTCTGCACGCAGTTTTGCCATGGTGATAGCACGAACAGGTAGCACATCACCAACTCATCTTTCCCTGCCAGACAGCCCACACAGGGCCACAGCGTCTTGGCTCATTGCACCACAATCTGCCCAGGCGTCCCCAGGCTGGGTTCTCCTGGGGAACCAGGACCTTGCACTGTGCGTGCCCAGCCATGGGTAAGAGACAGTAGGGAAGGATGCTGTCATGCCCACCAGCAGGAGCAGGCTCCTCTGGGCGGCTCTGGCATGGAAGCAAATGCATGCAGGAGCCCTTCAGCAGTGAGGAAAGGAAAGCCAGAGCGCACTGCTGCTTTCTATCAGGGAGAGGTTAAAAGCAACTTGCCAACTGTCAGAAGCAGCAGCTGCAAGGAAATTTCCCCATCGCCACCCCCCAACCCCCCCCTTTTTTTTTT
>VXAY01004422.1:474104-530253 GCA_013399855.1 Oxyruncus cristatus | reverse complement strand
CCCCTTTTTTTTTTTAATGACAGCAACATTTTAATCAACTTGGGCTGAGCATGAAAGCCTGAGTGGGAGGCAGAAGGAATAGCTGGGGAGGGGAGGAGGAGCAGAGGAATGGCTGGCTGCTGGCATATGAATGAGCTGAGGGACGCTCTCTGCCTAGGAGGACAGTTAACCTACACAAAATGTTCTGGCTTCTTGACTGTATCAGCCACATGATGCTGCTCCAGCCTTTTGTGCCAGATCCCCGAGATGGTGACTGTCACTCTGATAAAAGGGAAAGAGAAGAAAAAAAGACAGAGAAGATGAGGGGGGAAAATCAGCAAAACAACCACAAAACCACAAAATCAAACACCATTACCCAGTAATAAGCTTGCTGTCAAGCCCAGGTAGAGCAGCTGTATTTTTCAGGTATGAGCACTGGTGGAAAAGTAGCAAGCCAGCTGTGTGCTTCTGCAGAATAAATCAAGGTTGGACTGAAAGCCTCAGGGAGTAAAGTCAGCAGAGCTCCACAGAAACGGCTGTGAATGTATGGCATTTAATAGGGAGCCTGAACTCATACAGTCTAGCTGCGAGGAAACTGAGACCCAGGCTGGGATTTTTTTTAAATCCAGGTGGAAGAAACATCGATTTCTAGAAAAGAAAAATTCATTGTCAGAAATACGTCGATAACACCTTTGTTTATACCACAGACTTTCTTATACAAGGGATATTATGATAGCCCATTTACCAAGACTGCCTCTGGTTTTGGGTCAGATCTCCTGATCTCCTTAGGTGAGGACTTTTGTCACCTTCTCCCTTACAAACTTTATCTTCTGGAGAAGGCTGTTAGCTCCCACAAATAAGAAGCTCCCTTCCCCATTTATTCTGGAAAGCCCAGCGGTTGCTTTCCTTCCCAACACTTTGCACGTGGGAGTTGACAGACCCATGTCATTAACCAGTCCACAAAAAAATCTTTGTTATTAGCAACACAACTGCTGTTCCCAGGTTACGCCATGCAGCTCTCACAGGCTGTTCCAGCAGCAGTGAATTAGCTGGACTTTGTCAATGCAAATGTCCTCCTTTGGCCACAGATGTCTCCTCAGCCTCGTGGCTTGAGTTTGGAGCTGGTGGCTCCCCTGGCAAATGACAGAGGAGGGGGTGCCTTGTGCCTGCTGAATGCTGGGGTAGGAGCAGAGGGGCACAGCAGCTTTTTGAAGCATGGAGGAGAGTTGCAGCTGATCAAAAGGCAAGTGTTCAGAAGTTAAGATACTTCTGGAAAGTGCATCTTAATAGCTAAAAGCTGTGTGTGACTTCACTTTAAGATCTGGTGGCAGATATAGCCTGCACTCAAACTGTGTTTTCAAGATGTTCTCTGAAACCACTTATCTACTTCAAAAATATTTTTGATGGAACCTGAGATTCTCCAGTAGCTTGAGTTCCAAGGGAAAACACCAAATACAAGATTCACGTCAGAATAACACATTATTCCAGGACATTTGAAGATGAAGGAAGATACCTAAATTCATTCAAATGAAAGGACGTGAGGTGAGAAGGCTTGAGCATAATTTAATTTATTTTGATTAGACTCATCACAGAAAAATGAAAAACTTCCTGGGACCATTAATGTGATTTTTAAATCTGCATAAGCCACAAATCAAGGAATTTGTTGGAAGCAAATAGAGAAACAGTTGATTTCAAGTACACATTGGGTGTGTACAGACCCACAGCTGCTCTTATTCCAACCACCACCCAAGGTACGGGTCTTTCCATGAGCCAGCCTGTCACACAAGGACCACGTCAGATGCCTTGCAAAAACCCTCTCGGTGCCTCCCTCTGCTGTGCCACCCGCCTTTGAAGGGCAGAAAGAGAGTGGACAGAGGGCTACAGCAAACACCTTCCAGCTGGTAGGAAGCTTTCGCCTGCTCCAAATGGATGATAAGGCTGCTTTAAAAATCTGTGTATTTATCTCACATCTCCTCAGAGAATTATGGAAGTGGCACTGCTGTACCTCAGTGGAAAGGCGCCAGAGGCTGAAAATGAAAACAGAAAAGCCTGGTGGAAGAATTTATAGAAGCTTCAGACCTTTCTACTTTCTTACCATAAACCCACTGGTATCTTGCTGGAGGTAGTCATGTGGGATGCAGATATATCTGTGGTTGTTTAGGTGCCGGGTTAACATCATGCATTGTATGGGATGTAAAAGTTGGAGGGGAAAAAAGTAATCTCTGTGCTTTTGCCACTTGTTTGGGGTTTGTGTGTAGAGAACCATGAAAGATCTGTTTTTTCAGGGCCCTATTTCCTTTCCACCTCTCTACTGGTTGGCAATATTATCTGTGTCAATTTTGTTGTTCAGCTGTCTCTGGTGGAAAACTTCTTGCAGGCATCAACAGTGAAGGTCCTTCAGGTTTTACCTGGATGTTTTAACTCTTGAACAAAGACTTCTTTCTCTCATATCTGTCAATAAAAAATACTTCAGAAACCCCTGGAGCTTTTAATAACTGTATAGATATTAGAATAGGTGAAAGATGTTAACAGAACAGGGGGGGATGCTCATTCATGCATCTTTCTCCGTGAGGAATGCTACAGGTAGCTCACCCAGCAGTCCTCTCTGTCCATGTACACTGTAAAAGCCTTCAGCAATGGAGCAGGTGTGGTTTCTTGGGTCACAGTGCAGAGATGTGCTCAGTCAGTGGCCTCCCTATAGACCACTTCTGAAACCAAAGGTAGAGGGTAGAGATATGCAGAAAGGTGGTAGCAGTTGGGAATGGCTTTCACTTTTCACCCTCTTTGGTCCATCAGACTCAATCCATGAGAAGTTGCTCATCCTGATATGGACACAAGTCATTCTTGTGTTAAATACCCACCTCAGGGTGGTGTGTCTCAATGCCCACAAGTTGCCACACTGGGAATTTTGCCAGGATAACCACCTAACTCTGACTTGTTGCTTCACTTCAAGGTGGATAAATTTTAAGACTGTAGTATAAATGCCATCTCTGGTTTCTGAACAGCCAAAGCAATAATCAGTTGTTAAATAATGAATGGTCTGTCACTTTCTGGCTTTTTAGCAAGTCCTGTGGTCAAAACAGACTCCAGCAATTAGCTTCCCTCAGTCTCCTTGACAAAAAATACAGAGTATATCACATCATTTAATGGTTAACAAAATGAGCTTAGGTTAAATCGTGATAAATGGGTTCAGCACTTAGCAAGTCAATGTTAGACATTGCAACAATCTGCATTTTGAGCAGGATGCATTTAAGTGTGGCATAAGTGTGAATAGCCCATAAGAAGTGGTGCACCTCGTTCAGTTGATCAGGGATATAAAATCAGAATAGCCCTCAGAAGTATATGTAACCATCCACAGATCAGCTTTTAGACAAATATCACTTGAGGATGTGTTTCATTGAGACACTAGGTGTGTCTGAAGAGGATATAGGGTCCTTGTAAAGCAGAGCAGAGCATAACACTGCCCTCATTCTGTGTGAGAGAAGGTGTCTCATGATCACCTTGTATCCTCAGCATAATTTCTGGGAAACACTGCTGTTACACAGCTAGTAATATCAGTCTTATACAGAGATCCTTTCTGCAGTGGGGAAGAGGCTCTTTTCAGCCTAAATACAGGAAGAATTTTGAGTTCAGTTTTACCTCTGCAAATTATCTGAGAACCAGGTAGGCTCACACAGGTAGGCTCATTGGCATTGGGAGGGCAAGATTATGTTTTTCCTCTAGCCCCGAAGGCTTTGTTCACACATGAGTGTGTGTCTGCTGAGCACATGTGCTGGGGCTCAGGTTCATGTCAAGTGGAGCTCTCTGTCTGAGCATGGATTTGGACCATGTTCAGAGGCTTTCTAGAGAAGGCAGGAGCTTCTACTATGAAACAGAGGTTTCATCTGCTTGTTAGGGAAGTGTGTCAGCTAAGATGTTTCATTTGTGATTTCATGGTCATATTAAAGGACTGTTTCTTGGCAGTCATTACAAAATGTGCTGAAGCCCGAGTCTGCTTCTGAGCCCTGAAGTGACCAGATCAGTAACCTCCTCTCAGGTCTCACTGGTTGTTCCTCCCACCAGAAAGGAAGGATATTTTCAGCATCCCTCATTCAGTCTTCAGCAAGAATGAACAAAATAAGCATCGAGATCTTTGGCTCATCCCTTTCAGGTCCACACTGTGGATGCACCAGTAATGTTCTTGAGAGGGTCACGTATTTCCTTTGGGTTCTTGCTACACAGCAATAGGCAGGAGAAATGTTTGCAAGGCAAATGCTTTCTGACAGGCCTGCCTCCAAACTCACCAGTTACAAGCCATTTGTAGGGAAATGACACTAAAATCACTATCCTAGAGCTGCATCCAACCTCAGCTTCTGCCAGCAGAAGATATAGGGTACCAGATGGCAGAAATCCTACCCGAGCACCAAGTGGTTTAAACTGCTCTTTTTTGCTGGGAATTTAAATAGTCCATATGCTGAAAGTATAATGCTCGGCTGCACCCTGGCTGCCTGGTGGAGATCTCTGCTGTCTGAGCTGAAGGAGATGAGCAATTAGCTCATAGCAGCCAGGCGCTTGTATCCCCCTTAGGTCCCAGTGTCAGACTGTGCTACAGTCATACACATGTTAAAATGCCTGATCATACATTTGGAGGAGGATGGTGGTGCCTGCATATAGTCTGATTGTCAAACTGAGAGTGTTGTGTCAAACACTTGAGAGAAAAGCAAAGACTGAGAGTGGTCTTGGTGTCTGGCCTCCTCTTTTTCCCAGCTAATCTGCATCTGGGATTGCCTGGTGAAACCCTGAGCTAAGGTACTCAAAGGGCATAGTTTGTCGTGGATTTCAGAGGAGCAAAACACTGCTCTGTGGGATATTTGCAGTCTCAGATTTTCAGGGTGAGACACTAGAGCTGCTTTGCAGCAAGCTGCACAGTGCCTGGAGCAGAAGGTCCTCAGCTCTGGTCACAGGTTGCTTGCCATTGTGCAGCCAGGATGGCCCTGCTCTTTGATCATTTGGGTGTTTTCATTTGGTTGCTTGAAAGGGCTTGCTTCTTCTAGGCATATTCCCTACTTTATAAGTCATCTTTCAAAAATCTGCCCTCAGTCTGGCTGGCTGAGGCTGTACCCACTGCAGGGCAGTAATGTCTTCATTTTTTTGTGTTGAAAAGGTGACCCAGCACAGTGCTTCAAATGAAGAAGTGCCCTGCCTCATGCAGAAATTTTATCCCTTCTCCTGATTTATAGTCTCTTCTCTTATTTACCCAGTCTCCCCTCGTGCTGGAGCTGAACCCGTCCGGATGGCTCGGAAGGCTTTGCTAAAGTAACCCCTGGAGAAAATGCCTTTCCTGGTCAGATCACTCAGAATTACTCCTTTGCTTAAAATGTACTCTCGCTGTCCTGGTTCACTGACTCTAGATTTATTATGTAACATTTTTCTAATTTAAATTGTGTTTTATATTTACTGGCCCAGTTGCCTCAAAGATCTGCTTCATCCTGAATCTGGCTACATTGTTCATTATTCACTTCTTCTCTTCAGTTCTGGCTGAATACACTGGTATCTCACATCTGACGTCCTTATCTAAATCATTTATATAGATTCATTTAAACAATAGGGAGGTCAAATGTTTTGAAATCTTGCAAGGTCACTGAAAATAAAGCTAAGATGTCATTTGTTTTTCGCTTGTCTTTTTTATGTGGAAAATTGTATTTTGATATTCATAAGGAGACTTTTATTAGCAAATGCAAGAGTGCCTTGAAATTAATATTTTAATTATGCATGTAATTTTTTATAATTGTGACTATTAGTATTTAGCGTGCTTGTTATCCTTGATTTTTTTTTTTTTCCTGGAGGGTCTCCAGATGAACAAAGCACAACATACTTCATTAAATTATTCTCTCTGTATCTGTGAGTTATTGACCCTTTTAAAAAGACTTTTTGCTAATATATATATATATATATATATATAAAATAATACAGTGTTGTTTCTAATGAGAATAGACATCAAGCATTTCCCAGTGCACATGACTCTGTCTACCTGCTTCTCTCAGCCCTATCTAGTCAGAGCTAGATAACTTCCAAGGGGCTCCAAGCCCCTAGGAACACAGGGACTCTTGAAGGCAATACTAAGTACTGCTGTTAGGGTGAACATTAACTAGAACTTCTAAAAGGCTTCAGGCTTGTGAAAACAAGTAGCAAGCATTTTGGGCTAGGTCCTCCAAAGAGGCTGAATCTTGGATACTGCCTCTGCAGCAGTGGAGCACTGGGTGGTGTTTCCTCACCTCCTTCTATCATGGGACAGGCAAAGGCAGCTTGAGCCTCAGCAGAGATCTGAGCAGTCTCATGCTGCGTAGACATCACCCCACAAAAGCCTTGCCACCCACCCTATTCAGGAGTATGCTGGGCTATTTGCTGCTCCAGCAGGGGCACATTTCCAGAGGACAAATCCTACCCAGGTGAGGAGGAACCAGTGACTGTTTGCTGTCAGAAAGCCCCTTAGGTCCTGGAAGGTGGCCATAAATGAAAGCTGTCTGCCAAAGCACCTCTGCCCTGTGTGCAGCTGGCTCCTTGGGAATAGGCTGGGTGCTCCTCATCTGTGGACCCTCATGTTTCAGAATTGTGAAGACATGGTTCACAGGTTCAATGCAGGCTCAAAAGCCCTCCAATTCTCCCCAAAGGCAGTTCAGAGGAATCTTAAAACCTTGAACCGCAGGAGGCTCAACCCCTCCTACTATGTATGAACTTGTCTGCAGTGTTTCACTGAGTTCCAGGGCAAGTTTGTTCATTTTAACAAAAATTATTTCTCTTCCCAAATACAGAAAATTGTAGGCAATCCTTAACAGTAGATGTGAATCCATTTTCACACATGTCAGGTCTTACACCTCAGTAAGTAACCCATTTTTACAGAACGTGTAGATAAAGGGATTGAAGTCTGGAAATCTTCAAAGAAATTATCGCATGATGGGGTGATGAAAATATTTCCCCCATGTAGCATGCACTGAACTGGTGCATGCTTGCTTTACTGTATATCTCCTCACACTAATTATGTCTCTGAAGTGAGGAAGTGCTCTTATTGAATACATGGGATCGTTTGATGATGACAGATAGGAAATCTCTAAGAAAGCTAGAAAATAATCTAGATTTCACAAGTTCTGGACTAGGAAAAGCAAGGTAGGGGGTTAGAAAGTGCTATGGATTTGAGAATAAGTTACCAGACTAGGAGACTGCAGTGTGTTTTATCAAGGATTTATTGCATTTACTCTTTCTCAGCTTACAGTGGTTAAATAAAAATGTCAACAATTGACAAAGAAATTAAACTGATCCAATAGCTATTAACATTGTATACTCCTCAGGTGGCACTAGTCACAAAATAGCCCTTGATTAATGCATGTGCTAAATATCAACCGTAAGTTTCAGTATTTGTCAACAAATGTGCTTTAATACTGGAGCTACCCATTCATAGAAAAATAGAGAAGGAGAAAATGATGTTTGCAGACAGGAAGAAGATTAGAGATACCATACTAAATATGAAAACAATGCTTCAGAAAGCCACTCTAGTGCCAGAATAATGTATAGTGGTAAATGTGTCACCAGTCTTTAGTAATGACTGTAGGCATCACTAGGAACTACAGACTGGTAAATCCCCAGTAAAACTTTTCGAAACAATCATAAACAGAATTCTTAGACACAAAAATACATGCATGTTGTTTAGAAAGAACTGCACAGATTTTGTAAAATCTATACCTTTAAAACATATCAGAGAGACTTGGAGGATCTAGCAACTACCTTAACAAATGTGATCCAGCTGATAATTAATGAACTTATGTTTCACAAATCTTTTGACAAGATCTCTCACCGCAAGATTTTAAGGAAGGGACATTCTGTTGTGTTCCACAGTACAAGGAGAGTTACGAGGCAGCAAAGTTCTTGCTCTTGTTCTGTGTCTTTGTGTGATTTTCAGCAAAGCCAGTGAATCATGAAGTGACAAATTCTGCAGAAAGGATAAAGTTACTCAGGATAATAAAATATGAGAGAACTTTCGAGGGAGAATATCAAAGAAGTCTACAGATTTAAGAGTGATGTAGAGCCGGCAAATGGGGAATGGTGATTCATTGTTTCTGCCAGTACCAGAGCTGTGAGGTACCCAATGAAAACTACGAAGCAGCAAGACTGAAATAAATAAAAGCATTTTTTGTCACAAGATATATATATATATAAATTCTTAAACTGTGGTACTCATTAGCACTGAACACTGCAGATGTCAACTAAAAATAAGTTCAAAACCAGATCAGGCAACTCAGGGCTATCAGTGACTAAGACATGCTGGCCTGAATGAATTTCAGGTCAGATCCAGTGTGGCAGTTTCAATATCCTGTGGAAAAAAAGTCATGTTGCTGAGGACACAAAACGGTATTTCTTGTGTTAAAGTATTCTTACATTTTAAATGTCTCTTCTCCCTAGATGGAGAATTGAGCTGTCAGAGTTTTGTTCTTGGCACAGTTGGTCAGAAAAATTGCAGAAAGACTTTATTGCCATCAGAAATCAAAACAGTTTGCAAAAGAAGGCTTCTTTCAGTAGACTCCTGGAAGGAAATCACTGGAAAAAGTTCTGACAGTGTAATGTTGAACCATCTCAACCTATTTTTTATTTTTAAACAATTTTCTACCTTGATTATTTTTTTACTTTGTACTAGCTTTCTTGCTACAACATAATACTAACTGTAAAAAGTCAAAGTCAAAACAGAATGTTTCAGTTTCCATTACAACAAAACCTGTCAATCAACTTGAAATAAATTGAGAGGTTTTTTAAAATTCCCCTTTCCTGAGAATTTCAGACTTCGGGGGTTTCCTTGCAATTCAGAATAAAGTCAACTTCCAAAATCTGAAAGATCTGTAAAAACCAGGACTCTTGCTCTTTAAAAGATGGGCAAAGTCACTCTGTTCTTTCTCTTTCAGTTTTCTAATCTGAAAGGTAGTAATAATGTTGCAGATCCATCTTTGCAAAGCCTTTTCAGACTGAGCAGCGAAGAATCCCACATTTCTGTGTCTGATGCTAAAACTGCCTCATTCCCAAGCACCATCCTAATCCGCCCACTTTCAGCTGTGGCCCTCTTTCCCCCAGTCACATGTTCACAAATTTCAGTGGGACTTCTTTTTCCCCCTCTTCTTTTCTTCCTGTCCCCATCTAATGTTTTTGGCTTGTCTTCTGATTTGTGCAAACTGGGAATTGTTCCTTTCTGGGATGGGGGGAGGAGTTACTTTCTTGAGGGCTATTGGCTTTGCTCTCGTCCAAGATCTCTTTATGATTACTGGCTTACTGAGCGGAGCATGCAAAATCCTGACAGTCCAAGTAAAGCTGAATCAACTTTGGCAGGACAGTATGACGAAGCTCACTTGTGCTATAAATAAAAAAATAAGAGGAAGAGCTCATCCCTTAAACTGTGCACATTACATCCTCAAACTAGGGACTTAAGCAGGCTTTGTGCTATACAAGAGCCATCTGCACCAGAGGGAATGTCTTCCTTGTTCTGTTCCCAGGATGGGTGCATCAGGATTGCTATGAAATAGCGTGAGGCAGGAAGAGTTTTCTGGGTCCTGGAATGCCAATAAGCACTTCAAACATCTTTCTTGGCTTCTGGAGTCCCTGCATCCAGCACCCCAGAGCGTGATTTCTTTTTATAAAAAGAAAGCCTGTACTATTTTTCATACCAATCACATGCTGTTCTAAATGGCTTAAAAGTTTCAAGGACTCCAAATGCTGAAAAACAGCTGTATGCTGATGTGAGCAGCATGTATAAGGATGATTTAAACCTAGTTTTTATCCTATTTAACTCCCAATGGCTTTTATGTTTTCCATAAATGGATGAGAAAAGTTCTTGGCTGGAAAGAGCCATAAAAACATGTAATAAATTCTTTGTAGTCTCAACATGAGCAATTCATCATATTTTTGTTTGTTTGTTTTCTGGGATTTTGTTTGCTTTCTGTGACTTTGACATGCCTTGGATCTCTGATGAGTCTCTCATGCCTCGTTACATGCTGATCCACATTGATAAACTGTTCTTTAAGCTTTGGTTACAAGGTAGTGACCCACATCCAGAACAGAACATCCACTACCTGGGACGGCCACAAGGACAAAGACCACCTCTGTCCTGACAAAATGTGAGCCTTCCTTTACATTTCTCCTATAGGATAATTACTCTCAGCAAGCCAGAGGCCACAAGAAGCAGTAGGATTCCTTAGCAAGAGCTTAGCAGACTACAAGTGGAAGTTTTGGGTTTTGACTGTCCCCTGTTGATCATTTGAGAAAGTGCTTTGTGGCACACCACCCAGCCCAGCAGAACTGCTGACAGAGGATTCCAGGTTCTCCTGAACAGATTGTAGTGCACGTATTCACATCACATCTCCAGGGTCAGATTTAGTGATAATTTGACTCAAACTAATATCTACATAAGGGGATTTTGCAAATTTATAATTTCCAAAGGGCACATCTGCTAATATTCTATTATAATTTCTGAACTCCATTTCTTTCATTAAGGAGCTAATTTTGTTCCCAAGAGGATCATTAGCTTTTACCCATTTTGATTAATTTAATTCATATTACCAATAGCTACCTAAGGCTTTATGAACTGGATGGGAACTTTTAGCTTTTGCTTTAACGCAGTCTCTCACCATGAGAAATCTTGTCACCTCTAATTGCATTTAGAGGAATTTAAATTCATTTCCTTTGACATTTTTTTTTTTTTCAGATCTATACTAAGTGCATGTTACGCTCTTCACAATGCTCTTATTCTGCCTTCATAAAAATGTTAAGCGTGAAAGGTTCTTTGTCCAGGATTATCCCAAAATCATTCTTGGGAGACTTGGTCCCAAGAGGTATGGGATTTCCTCAACTCCCACTGAGCTACTGAGCAGCAGTATAGATTTTATTCTTGTATCTGGTGCAGTGGTGTTTAGCCTTGGGCTCTTCTCCACAAGTCTCCTTGGGGTTCTTACATCCAGCTTTACAGCTGTCTTGGAAGATTCATGCATGAGAGAGAAGAAGTGGCCAAGGGAATTACAGCAAAGAAAGGACCAAAGCGTGCTTGGTGTATGGCACTTGGGACAACACCCACACTTTTACAAATACAGGAGCAAATGTTGTTAGTGAATGGGCCAAACAGGGCTTCTCAAACATCTCTGGTGGCTACCACTCTCTCTGCAAGCAAAAGCCAGCGTGCTTTCTCTTTCCCCACTGTCACATTTGAGATCCGAGCACTGGCTATGACTGTAAATATATCCATTACCAGCAATTTCTTTGCAAATCCTGATGGTGACTTGACAGCAAAATCCAAGTTCCTGCAATCCCCATTTCTTTCCATTTCTGCTTGAATTTGCAAAAGGTACAGTGTTATTCAATTTTCATTTCTATTGACTGTCAATGGGAATTCATCCTAGCCGGATGAAAAAAATCACCCTCCTTAGGCCTCAAATGCCACTCTGCGTGTTCCTAATTGCCCTTATTTTTGGATGCTTAGCTTCAGCTCTGGGGATTGTAGCTGATCCTTCAATTCCCTGATATTATCATTAAAACTGGTGGGTTGTGATCACAGGTAAAACCATGTGATATAAGAAAAAGGCTTTCAAAGCCCTTTATAGTGGCAGCTATAAATGGCAGAAACACAGTAAATGTTTTGCTGGGGCAAAGTACGAGCAGAGTCTACATTCTCCAAATGGCACATCCTTGGAGACCACACAGTTGCTATTTAGAGACCTTGAGCGTCCACTAAATCCAGCAGGAACTGTGGGCACTATAAATAGACCATTCTGGGACTGACATAGCAGAGCTGGAGCTGAGGAACAGCACTGCAAAACCTCTGGGATAAAGGCAGAGATGTGAAAAAACAGGTCTGGGTGCAGAGTCCGCACCACGCCTTGGAAGCTGAGGTAGTTAAACCCACAGCTTCCATGAATTCCCTTGCAGTGTGTGTATATTTTGCAGTACACGAGCGGGAGGCAGCCAGCAAAGCCTTACCTTGTTGCGTGCACACTGTGAGCTGCAGACAGGACCTCCTGAAAAGGCCAGCTGCCCTGTGCGTGCAGCACAAAGGCAGTAAGCAGACTGCTTATCTCACCAGCCTATAAATCTTTGTTGGCCATCCCTCTGCATGCCTGTATAAGAACATTTGATCTAATAGCCTTTTTAAAAATTTGCCTTAATTTTCCAGTATAACCCCCCAGTGAATCATTAATGTAACAAGATAAAGATCTCTAGCTAAGGAATTATTCTTATTATAAAGTTCCCAAGTTCTCCTAGCAAACCTCTCTAGGGTATATATTAAACCAAAAAGGTCCCACACAATCATTTAAATCTACAAAATTCAATTCATTTCTGACTCGCTCCAGGCACTTGTTTTATAGTGATCTAATAAAGGGGAGTTGTGGCTGTTAAATGATAAAGTCTCCAAAGGGGACGTGGGAACTCTGCACACTAGTCCCCAACATTTGCTGGGAAGCTTTATTCCTCCACCTTGCCTACATACATCCTTTCTGACAAGGAAACCTTTCAATGTCTTGCAAAATAAACAGATTATTCTGGGTTTAACGGAAAGCAGAGTCCACAAAATTTCCCTACATAAATGTACTGCTCAAGGACATAGGTCACCAAAAGATTAAGCACTTAATTGTTTCAGAAATTATATGTATGTCTTCACCAAATCACTGAAACTGAAGATAGAGCAGATGCACATTTGCTCTATTTCCTTTCTGGTGCATCCCTGAGATGCTTTTTCTGCTACTTCCTCCTGCTCGGTTCTAAATTACCTGTGAAATTATCACTGGTGCAATTCTGCAGTGCAATAATGCACATAGATTCCCTGGCAGACAGTGTCTGATGGTTTGGGGTTTTTTCCCACAATCTTGAAATTAGAGAGGTAGGGATAACATAATACTAGCTCTCCTGATTGCATCAAAAACATAACTGCAGCTATATCAGTATCATCCACTAAGTTGCATTTAAGAGGCATGAGATACTTTTTTTACAGTTGGAAAATGTATTTACATGAGGTGTTAAAAAAATTATTTGCCTGCCTGATGTTAAACACAACTTCCTACCTAATGCAGACACAGAGCTAGGTCAAATCTTATACTACCACAGCTAGTTACAGTCCACCTGAGAATCCCCAGGGTTAATCACCATCAGATAATACAAGTTTTGCAGTATCCATTTTTGCCCATGCTAAGAGATTATTTATGTTCATTTTTAACTCTGTGCTAATTACTATGTTTTGCAACACACACTATTTTCTTGCAAAGCTGAGACACAAAAGAGAAAATTGGAGCTTCCTTCAAAATCGAAAAAAATAACCATTCTGCGGTGGATGCACAGAGACCAGAAGAGAGTCAGCTTTATTTCCAAGGAAGCCAATTCAATTTGTCCTCCAGTGCCCACACCTTAATGCAGAATTTTTTGGGGGGTTGCCACTGGGAACGAATGTTTTTTTCAGCCAAAGGCAGGCTTTGTGAGAATGTTTAAAGAAATCAGTATGTGAGGTTTGTCTAAGGTTACATGTTTGTTAATGCTTTATTGATTACGCTATTGGTTGTAAATTATGTAACTTAATAAAGCTGTGGACTCCTCTAATAAAGACAAAGAGGTTATTCCATTAGCTGGCAACTTAAGGCAAAAGAAACTTAATAATATAGCACATTATAAGACCACAGCCCAGAAACTGACAAATCCAATTCGTCATGGAAGTGGCTGTGATATTGCAGACACTGGACTATGTCCTCGTGCAATTAGGCTGCACAGGTCAAGTTTAAAAGAGGGTGAAGTCTGCTTTCTGAAGCTGTGACGTGGCCATAAAAAGCAGATGAGAACAGTGAGATGGCCTGAAAGGACACACAGAGTTGTTCTGGAGTCTGGGGCATGCCCTGGGCACTGGTGCACATGGTCGAGATGGCATCTGCACCACCGCGGCCTTCTGTCGTGTGTTCATGTTGTTATCTGAGACTTCTGTTAAGCGTTAGTTTTCCCCAAAACTGCTTCCCACATCTCCTTGGAGACGAACCTGGTTTATTTTATTTTATTTTAAAGAAAGCTCTCAACACTCAGGGGAAAAAATAAATCCTGCAAATGCTTTAAAAGGAAATTAAAAGGTGAATTTCTGAGTGACTAAAGATTGCCTCTCCACAATACAATTGCATTTCCACAGCTGTGAAGGACAGATACTGCAGCTCCTCTTGGGGCATATGGGATTGACAAGCAGTTGGTTGCAGAAGTGGGTCTAATATTTGACTTGAATGCAGTTGCCAGGCATGGGAGTTGTTTTCAGAGCAGAAAAAAGCACCCCATGTCAAACAATGATGGAGCACCTCCTCCAGCTGCCTCTGCAACTTGATGCTTTTTTTTTAGCTGAGAGCAGAGGCTCCAGATCCTGTCTCCTGAGTGATGCCCAGCCCTAGTCCCCATCCATTCTCACATATCCCTTCCAGCACCCACTCAGATCCAGACTCAGCAATTAAGCACAGGCGTCAGCCAGACCACCTGGACGACTCTTTGGTGCTCGAAGCATCATCAGTCCACAGGGGACATGGTGAGCACACAGATCTCATAGAAACATAGAATCATGGAATGATTGGAAGAGATCACCTGTTCCAGCCCCCCTGCCATGGGCAGGGACACGTTCCACTAGACCAGGTGTTCTGATCCACTTAGATGCAGAGGGGAACCAGGTTCTAAAACGTTCCCATACACAAGATTAAGGCACAAATGAGGCCAGACGTTGGATCCCAAAATGGTAATTCAACTTTACTGAGTAACACAAAAGAGCAGAAAGAAAGAAGGAAAAGCTAAGTGTAATTGTTAAAAGCACAGGACAGGAGTTACCACCACTATGAAGTGCCACTGGCTTGCAAGCTGGTAGATCTCTGCTGGGCTTCTGCCCTGGTCGCCTTATAGCCTCTGAGGAACTAGCCCAAGTGTCAGTGTGACAGAGTGGCAGCAGCTCCCACAGCAGTCCTCCAATAGTCCCCTCAGGAGTCCCCAGGCACGGCCTTAAATACCCTTGCCTTGGTAGCCCCTGGATGCCCATTGGCCAGTTCACCAGTATCCAAGCAAAATTTGCCTGTTACCAAGATGGGCCCTGACTGTCCATTGGTAGGTTCCCCAGTCTCCAAGCAAGATCTGCTTGGCATACCTTATGTGGAAGAGTAAATCCTCGCCGTGTTCTTGATTGTAACAATTTTTTATCTTTCTTCCTCTTTTTTATTTTTTTTGCTACCTGCCTCTGATGGCTTGTTAGGTACCTCCTGGAGCTTTTGCAAGTAGCTCAGCTCCTGCAGCAGCCCAGTTGTGGCATCAAGGCTTTTTAGCTCCATGCTCAAGACAATGCCAAAGCAGACTCCATCTTTGAATCATTCCATTACACCAGGTTGCTCAAAGCCCCATCCAACCTGTCCTTAATCACAGCCAGGGATGGGGCATCCACAGCTTCTCTGGGCAACCCATGCCAGTGCCTCACCACCCTCACAGTAAAGAATTTCTTCCTAATATCTCATCTAAACCCACCCTCTTTCAGTTTAAAGCCATTGCCCCTTGTCCTGTCACTACATGCCCTTGTGAAAAGTTCCTCTCCAGCCCTCTAAGGCCTCCCTGGAGTCTCCTCTTCTTTAGGCTGAACAGCCCTGTCTTAGCCTGTCTTCACAGGAGAGGTGCTTCAGCCCCATTACCATCTTTGTCATACCCCATCTCTTATGTTGGGGGCTCTGGAGCTGAACGCAGCTGATTTCTGATTGATGCATGTGGGCTGGAGGAGCGGGTCTGCTGCCAGCAGAGTGCTCCTCTCCAGGACAGCCAGACCTCCTTGTGCCTCCTGGTCCATCAGCGCAACCATTTCCCACTGAAACGGAAACTGTCTGTTAGACAACACGGGTCTACCCCATCAGGAAGCACTGGGTGTTGTCAGGCGAAAACACCTGAAATCTGTCTCTTGGGTCAATGAATTCAGTCAGCTAAAATGGACATACTTAGGGTCACCTAGTAAATTTTGCAAATTTAATTTTTTCCAGCTGCTGTCACTAGGAGCTTTTCAGTTTCTCATCTTGGTAATTAAACTCCTTATTTTCGCAAGAAATTCAGAGGCTGGAGTCAGATTCTCCTCATAGCTACATCTGTGGGAAGTCAAGGCAGTTACTAGGTGCTGCATGCATGGACCAGGCCCTATGGATTTGAAGCTGTGAATAAATCCCAGAGGAAGGCACACTTACCTAATTGAGAATTTAAGGGTAATGGCATAACAAAACTGTGTTATGTTATTGCACTTTTTAAGTGACAGATGTGTCCTGCCCTACAGCTTCCCTTGTTACAAACCCACTAAGGTTGTAACCAGCATCCTAAACTGAAGTCCATCCCCACAACTGATACCTTTCCCTTTCACTAAAATCACCGGCATTTCAACCCTGGAAGAGTAACAAAAATCTCACAGCCCAGGTATTAACTCAGAAAAAACCTGAAGTTTAAAGAAAGGGTCAAAATAAATAAATAATTTTTAAAAATCCTTAAGGATGATGATTAACTCTTAATTAATATGGCTGTGTAGGAAGGAAAAGATCAGGCCCCATCAGCACAAGACCATGTAGTGTGTTTTTGAACTAGGCAGGTCTCCCAGAGTGAGCCTGTGTGCCAGCAGGAGTACGTTTTATTTTTAAAACTGAAATGATGGACTGGCGATGCTCTGCAGGGCACAAAATGAGCTCCAAAGCATACGACCCACATAACAGCAAATTATTCTGACTTGATCGTTACCCACAGGTAATGAAGCTAATGAGCTAACGAGGTGCTGCCATCCCAGCCTTGGTCTGGAGTGGGAGATGTTGGCCTGAACCCATTCCGATTGCAGCAATGACAAGTTGCTCAACTGTTAGCAAGAGAGAAGCTTCAAATCCTTCATTTATCTGGTTGGAAGTTAAATTTTATAGGGGGGTACAAATAATGGTGGAAATGAATGATTAAACACAGATTTAAGGTTGTCTTTCAAGCTGAATTTCTGCTGTGCGAAAGTGAGTATCTCTGGTTGTTTTAGCTACATTACCATTACTCTAAATTGCACTGGCAGTGCTGCTGCCAGTTTATCACTGACCCCAGTCCCCACCCTGTTGTTCCTGGCTCTCTCTGGGCCTCTGGTTTTTGACTCCAAGCAAGCATGAAAGGAGAAGAAGGGAAAACAGAGAAGCTGCTACAGCACCCAGGTGAGCTGTACTCAATCATTACATTTTTTCACCTTTCTTTTGTCTTGCAATGTGTCATGTTCACATCTAATTATGCTCTGACAGTGCCAACACTTGGTATTATTTTAATATTTATTCTTGTGAATAACCCCTCTAAAATGAAAGGATTAGGTAGTGTATGATCAAAGCCACTATAAACTCTGTGTTCTTTGAGGTGGCGTTTCATATTTGCTTCTTTGAACACAGTGGCCACTGCAAAAATAGTGCATAACAACGAGTTTTCAACAGCAACACTTAACAATCCTTCACTGGTGAGAAGGGAGAATGTCTGATTCAATCATAATTTTGTTATGGTGCTGGTTTAGGTTTTTTTCTTTATGAGGTTGTTAAATAAGCATGAATGAGGCAGAGTACCCTGGGTTTTATTGGAGGCATAAGCATCAGAGTCATTCACAAAATGGTCCCCATTATCATATGTAATTGAAAACCCAAACAAAATAGTCTCTTTGGGAGTTTAAGATATATGATTTCTTTTAAAGAGCTTATGCTGTGGGAGATAGGCAGCATTAATTCTGTGCATGCTCTTTTTAACTTCAAATTTTTTTTAATCTTTTCAATAACTACAGACCCAATATTCCTAGTTAAAAGTGCCTTTTTTTCTATTTTCTTTTTAATTAATGCTTACAGTCCAATGTCAGTTAGCTTTCTCTACGCATGACTTGGATACTTAACTTTATTGCTCATTGATTTCGGTTATGGTGTGACCCAGCACTGTCAATCACTGAACTACTCTACAGACTTCTGACAAAGATGATAGCCAAATCTACGTGATCAGAAATAACATTTGGACCAAAGCAATAAGTTGCAGCTCTCAGGCCAGGGGGATGGTGGTGGGGGGAAGATGGGAGGGAAGACAAGGCAAGGGAACAAGTTCGGATGTTTTTGTGGAGTTTTGCAGAAACCGCTACCCCAGTTTCCCAACATACCTTCTCCTTGCCTGTTGCATGCAGCTTTTTAAAAATACAAGTTGCTATAAAGTGATAGAGAAGCAAAACTAACACTGGAGAAGGTGGTGGACTACAAATCAGGATCTTGATGGGAACTGTGTTTTATTAACTGGGCTATGGTAGGAAAAGGTTTGGAAATTACTCTTAAGGTTTCTATTCTGCTTCAGGTTTTTTGTCCCTGGTAGAGGTTGTCTTGCTGCCTTTCCTTTATCATATTGACTCAAAGGACAAATATGTGCTGATGTAGCAAGTGTTGATGGAGCGATGGCTGAGGCACAGGATGGCCGCACTGCAAGGGGTTGATGCAAACGTACAGAGAAGGTCTTTCCCATGTCCACTGGGGGTGCTGATGGTGACATTTCTTTCATGGCTTGGGATAGCGAAGTTCTCATCCTCAGCAACGATAAGGGTTAGGGAAGTTTCTCATTGCCACCCTCACAGCATCTGGGAATAGCACGGAGCAGCAAAAGGTGGGAGGAGAGTAAAGATGTTATTGAAGATCATAGGTCAGGTTCTGTGAAATTCTTTAAACTTATCCCTAATTTTGTCTACTTAGCATGTCATCAAAATGCATGCATGTTTTAAACAAGCCTCTGATGCCTCTCTCTCCAGTGAAGCCCATTACATTTTGTGCTGCACAACTTTGATCTCACAGAACAGTCTCTTTATATTAAGTAATAAGGCATCATTTGGTTTGCATTTCATCCATTCTTTATCACATCTACATTCAGGTAATTGCTTCCACATGCTCTTCAGTAAAAGAAAAGCTCAACTGCAGTTCAAGCATGTTTACGTTTATGGATGGATTGGGTATGTCAAGTGTCAATGCTTTATTTTATTTTTTTTTCTCCAAGGCAACCAATCCTCACAGACCATTTGAAGGGGGGAGGAGAAAAAAAGTCAGTAATTCATGTATCAAAAATTTCCAAGATTGCTCCCAACTGAGATGTTTTTCAAAGCCCTAATTTACCATATACAGAGCTTTAACACTTGCCATGCCATTGTGTTTATGTCAGAGTAGGCCTCCCATGCATTTGGTTGTGTGTTGCTATTTAATGTGGCAAAAGCTTTAACTCTTTCTATGCTATAAAATGTTAATAATAACCTCTGAGTATTTCTTCAAAGTGGAACCAAGCTGTATTTTGTCTTTCCTAGGAATATGGAGTGAGTAACTCCACTTGTCTACTGTGCTGCTAGCAGAAAGAGAAATAGTTTGCCAACTCGAGCATGAATTGTGAAGCCTGGGAGAATAACAGTGTGAACATACTAATGCTAAAATACAGTGATTTTTTTTTTTTTTTTAATGAAAGCTATTGTCGAGAAGGAATAGAAACAAAGTACGGGCTGTTCTGGAA
This sequence comes from Oxyruncus cristatus, assembly GCA_013399855.1. NCBI lineage: Eukaryota > Metazoa > Chordata > Aves > Passeriformes > Cotingidae > Oxyruncus > Oxyruncus cristatus. The sequence continues at coordinate 510,738 of VXAY01004422.1, read as the reverse complement.
GATGTAGAACAGATCAGTGTTCTACATGCTATATAAAGATTAATCTTCATATACCGACAGTTGTTGTCAGCGGAGTTGGCTTTTTTTTCCTTTTGCTAATGTTAATGGAAATGTACTAGCACAATTTACCAGAGACACAGCTGTTAAGATGGAGTGAAATGGAAAGAAGCTGTGTGAAGACAAACCCAGGACATTTGACACCTGCTTAGGTGACAGGAAGCATGAACTGAGGGGAGAATCTCTTATTTTAGGGTCAATGCAAACCTTGCCAAATTTGGTTGCTTAGGAGCTGTAGGAGTGTCACTTGTCTTGTTTTACTGATGCTGGGTGGGTTTTGTGGGTAGTAGCGTGGGAGAGTAGATTTTTTTTTCCCAAGAAAAGGAGCACTTTAACTCATCCTTTTAAGTTGAAAGCAGTGAGCCAGTGACAATGTCCTGGATCTTAATCCATTTGACTGTATTTATGTAATAAGTAGGACAGAGGGCCTGGCAACCTGATTGGCCTGTAGACACTCCTCTGTGCACTTAACAAAAGAGGTCCTATAGTATAGAAATCTCTTTTCTTCCTGGGTACCAGGTGTCCTCCCAAAAGTCCCACAGAGATCATCTGTTTATTCTGGGCACTTATCATCAGATAGGGGCACTTAACAGTCCTTAACATAGGCTTACTGCTACTGTCCCTAGAAAATAAGACAGCAATAAGGAGTTTCTGAACAACTTAGGTCCTGCAAAATGCACGTTTAGAGAAGCTTAGCTGAAAGACATAGCCTTAGAACCAGTGGTTGGCATCCTAGAAGAAAGGTTCCAGCATCTGATCTGGGATCTCAACTTTTGGCAAGTTAAAGGCACAGCTGCAAGCCCAAGAATGGGAGGTGTGTGAGACAGTGTGGAGAAGCAGAGCTGCTTCCTTCAGCTAGGAAAGTGGATTTGCAGCTCCCTCAGTGGTGACCCTCCCGCTGAACTGCCCCACAAGGCAGCAGTTCCCAAAGGCCTGATGTCTGTAAGGACAAAGGCTGTGTAAACATGAGACTGGCTCTTTTGCCACAGTGCGCCACAGGTTAGGAATTTATTTGTTTTGGTTTTTTTTCTATCCACACATAAAACCTGGTGTGCCTCAGTGCTGCATAGACCAAAAAAACGATGAGACCATGCACTTGGCTCCTTGAGCTCGTGTGTGCGTGTCACTATATGTGCTGTCATGTAGTTCGGAGACTCAGGGATGGGATGAAGACAAAAATTGTCGTTATTAAATGTCACATATTATGAACACTTCCAAAATTCAAGTACAAGATATTCTGGAGACTGTGAATTCCTGCAAGGGCCAGTATCATAAGTATTTCATGTTGAGAAAAGCCAGAACACAGAGAAATGTCTCTGATAGCATTCCATGTATCCTTGTGTGTTTGTCCTTGAGTGAAGAGGTAAAGTTTAAAAAATCAAGTTTGTTGCCTTTTTTGACTTGCATTCTTCTTTCTGAGGCACAAATTGTCCATAGTTTGTTCTTTCTTTTATCCACAGCTGCTTTTCGTGCTGTAGTCTAAACACCCTGTGTGAGATACCTTTAGTCATTACTGGCAGAGGACAAATGTCTTAGAGTGCTCCATTCATAGTGCGCTTAACATCTTGAAGAGCAGTGATAAATAGTTTTTCTCTGACCATGAAAAGTGTAGATTCATAGGATAAGGTGGGAAGGGACCTCAGAAAGTCTCTAGTCCAGACTCCTGCTCAAAGTATGGTAAACTGTAGGACCAGACCAAGTTCCTTACAGCTTTGTTCAGTTAGGTCTTGAAAACCTTTGAGGACGGAGACTCCACAGCCCAGATCTGTGAACAACCTGTTATGCTGCTTGGCTGTCCTCACAGGAAAAATGATATTCCTGTCTGAACTACTCTTGTTCAATTTATGCTCATTGCCTTTCATCTTCCAGCCATGCTTCACTGTGGAAAGCCTGGCTCTGTCTTCTTGATAACTTCCTCAAAGGTACTGGGGAACTGCTTTTAGGGTCTCCCCAAACCCACCTCTTCCCCAGGCTGAGCAAGGCCCAGTCCCTCAGCCTCTCCTCACAGGACTAGCCCTCTAGCCCTGACTGCCCTGGGGACAGTTTTGGGGGTACCGAACTGGATGATGGCGTGAGGCATGGTCTAAGAGACTGAGCTGAGCAGGTGGACCTACTTGATCTGCTGGCTCTGCTCCTGTTCACAGAGCCCCAGATGCTGCTGGCCTTCCAGACCTCCTGTAATCACTATGTATCAGCAAGGCTATTTTGGCAGTAATGTGCTCAGCTTGCTCTCCATTTGGGGAGCTGACACAGCCCCATCAACCCTGCTGCCCACCCAAACACCAGCTGCCACATCTCAAGAGAGGCATGCTAGCTGGTGCTAATGAAGGGAAGGGGTTAATTTCTCCTGGCTTGTACATAGCCCTACACTTCCAGCTCAGTAGATGGAAGGAATGTGATTAAATCGATGTTGATACCAAGTCTGAGAACAGATGTGAGAGTGAATTGGCGGAGCTGGAATTCAGATGTGATGAAAATAGCAAAAGGGAGTGGGTGGGAACTGTCACACATTTGTGTTACAGGTGCTTGGTCTAGACCCCAGCATTTGTAGAGACTCCTGAATTTTTCTTCTTACTAATTCTTATTAATCCAGTTTCTCTTGTCAGCAGGGCCTTTTTCCCTTAACATTAATGTCCAGCAGCTCAAGCCTTCTGTTCTCTCTCCTGAAGGACAACTTGGGCAAAAAGTTCCTTTCAGCTCCACGTAGAAAAGTTGTAAATACTGCCAGTTTCCTACCTCTCACACTTGAACCCATTTGCTCCCACTTATAGATAGGAAAACCGAGGCACACAGTGCAAATGTTTCTTAAAACAAACACACACGAAACCCCAACCACTACAGGCTGCTCTTATTCCCTTCACAGAAGCAACCGAAGGACTCTTCAGGGACCAAAGCCCATGTTTGTGCTGGGCTTGTGCACGCCATGTTTCCCCTAGGACCTGCTTCTGCTCTCAGTTGTTGCCCCTTGCCTTTCAATCTGTCCACAGGGGTGGTTTGTGGCTTTGTTTGGAGTTTTTTTTGACACTGGTTGTGGTGTCTGTCTTGTAACCGAGCAAACCCTTCAGCCCAGGCTCTCTATTTCCAGTGTAACAGATGCACTTGCAACTCAGCCACAAGAGTCATATGGCTTGGACACCAGAGGAAGCCTTCAAAGGACCCACCACTCCTTGCAGTGATCTGTCAGTCTTGCCACCACCCATTCCCTTGCTGGATTTTTCAGGATTTACATCACCACTCCAGAGAGTTAACAGCACTCTTCTCGCAGCTTGACGCAGAAGTTGTATCAGCTGTAGCCAGCGAAAAGCAGAGTACTACAAACACAGGTCTTGGCAGCAAAGTGAAGAGAGAACAGAACATTAGCTAAAAAATTTGGTATTGCATTTATATTAACTCTTTAATCTCCCCAGAAATTTGTTCCACGAATGACTAAGAACCAGAGTTTCACTGATACTTAGAAAGGGGCTGTGGGGAAAGCATTACAGTTTACCTATCTGTGTAGCTGTAACATAATGTAGAAGTGTTGTCTTCACATCCAGAGATGAAGAAAATCAATTGCAGCTCCCAAAGGGCAGGCATATTGGGTGAGAAGGTCACTAAATACTTGCAGTTGCTCAATGGACTTGGAACCAGATTCCCTTTGCGCTGCATCGCTGCTTGGCTCCGTGCTACGAGGGGGAAGAAAGGGGACGCATGCTCCAGGGAGAAGCTCTTTATGCTCTCCAAAAGGGTCTTATCAAGGGGAGAAGAAAGAAGGGAGGGAGAAACTTAGCATGCCCAAAGAGCCATATTCTGTTTGTATCATTTATGGGCACATACTGAGGATTACTTTGGTCCATGATGTTGAATACAAGCATGCTTGTAGCTCCCACTCAGGAGAAATAGGTTGAAAACTGTTCAGCCTTTACAGAAAATATTACTGTTGCAGTGCTGTCAAGGTCACTGTCGGCCAGGGCTATCTGCTGTGTAAGTACTTGTCTCACAAATCAGGCTTAGCTAAGGTCTGTAATTCATACACTCAGCATTTTGTGGATTGTGTCCTTTAGCTTTCCCTCATTGCCATTTTGCCATTTTGGATATTCATTTAGCTCCAGTGTGTGACTCCTGAAATTTCTCTTTGGGGTAATTTCCCCATGTGACACAGCGTGTCCCTGTATATTTCCTAATCACAGATGTACAAACTCGCTCTGTATGAGTAATTCTATATAAAATGCTTATTGTTATCTTTGAATGCAGATGGTTCACTGTTGGATAGAACAATAGAAAAATGCAGGTCACAGGGAAAAAAAAATCAATGAAAAAATTATGAAACCCACAAGAAATAATAACAAGAAAGCTCCTGTAGTTAAGGCATACACAGGAGAGTCAGGAAAATTCATCTCCCTGATTCTGATCCGGATTTCTGCAGGAACTTTCTAATTTCCAGGTGTCCAGCTTTTATTTATAAAACAAATATTATGGTGTTTCCCACCTTGTGGATTTATCAACATTAACTGAATTCCTCATTCTATAAAGTCTTGTAAGAAAGTATTATGAAGAGCAGTTCCAGCATACATGTATGCTATTACATTATCTTACAAAGCTGAGGACATCGATAATAAGAGGAGTGGTAGAAAATAAAACAAATTTTTCTGTCCAACAAAGCAATTATTCTGTGTAATCAAAACAGGCTTTAGATTGTGGAATACAGAAACACATTCTCTTCAATAATGAAGTGTTAAAGTCTAAAGAATGTGTGTATGTGCTCATCCTCTGTATGCTGGGCTAGCTGGGTCAGTATTTTTGAATCAGTTTACTTAGATCCAGAGATCCATATTGCAGGGAAAGAACTGTCTCTTCTGAGATACTATGCTGAAAAACATGTGTATCTCATTCTGTAAGATTATCAGCCAACACATGATTTTTTAAAAAAATATTTCCCTGTTAGTGCTGGAGTCACTGTAGTATATGAACTTACATCCTTCAGTTGTCTGGTTCTGATTCGTAATATTTCTAGCTAATGTTAGTTTTTGTCCTACAATGCCTCAAGAGTTTCTTTATATCCTTTACACCCCAGATGTGCAGGCACCTTCATCACATTAGGAGGTTGCCTGTTTTGTGATTTAGTGAAGCATCTTGGCATAAGATTTTCTCTCTGCTTTACTTCTTCTAAACAATTTAACGCATTTAAGTGGCCTTGAACATGATCACTTCTACTGCACAGCTGGGCCTACAGCAAATCCCCAGAATCAACCAGCCTGAAACTGCTAAGCCTGAAATTTGACTCACAGTGTTGTTGCCTCAGGCGCAATCTTCTGTATTGCAGTTTGGCTCAGAAAAAAATAATGGGTTTAGTTGTTTGTGCAAAGTCCTTTTTTTTTCATTCTGTCCTATCTGATCTGATCCTATTTATCCTTCTGAAGAAATAATTTAAAAAGTGTTTCAGCATTTGCTGCTGATTATTTATCAACTCCTTTCAAGTGAATTTTCCCTTCCTTTCTCTTGTCTGCTCTCCTAAAAGAAAAAAATATTTAAAGATATTTTAAAAATATGTAAAGATAATGCAAAGGCATTCCAGGTACTCCAGCCAGTGGGTCAGCTTTATCCAAGGCCCAGCTCAGATTTCCATACACAAATACAAGTTGTATGGGGAACAAACAAGAGGAACTAGAGTTGTGTGCACACCTGTGTGGGTATGATATCATCAGCATCACAGAGACGTGGTGGAAAGGTTCCTACGACTGGAGCATTGGAATGGAAGGTTTAGGCTTTTTAGGAAAGACAGGCTAGGGAGACAAGGAGAAGGTGTAACCCTCTATGTCAATGACCAGCTGGAGAGTATGGAACTCTGCCTCTGCCTGGGGAAGGATGAGGAGCCAGCCAAGAACTTGTGGATAAAGATTAAGGGGAGGGCAGGGACAGGGGATGTTATAGTGGGGGTCTGTTACAGGCCTCCCAGTCAGGAGGATGGTGTGGATGAAGCCCTCTATAGGCAGATAGGAGCAGCCTCACACTCACAAGCCCTGGTCCAAAAGGGGGATTTCAACCACTCTGGTATCTGCTGGAGGGACAGTAAGATAGGGCACAAGCAATCCTGGAGATTCCTTGAATGTGTCAAAGACAACTTCCTTACACAGGTGATTAAGGAGACACCAAGCAGAGGTGCAGTGCTGGACCTTGTGCTCACCAATGGGGAGGAGTTGGTGGGGAACGCAGTGCTCCAGCTGTGTGGTGCAGTTGACACACTGGAGGGAAGGGATGCCATCCGGAGGGAGCTGGACAGGCTTGAGTGGTGTGCCAACGCAAATCTCATGAAGTTCAGCAAAGCAAAGTGCAAGGTCCTACAACTGGGTCGTGGCAATCCCAGGCACACCTACAGCTTGGGTGAAGAAGTGATTGAGAGCAGCCCTGTGAGAAAGACTTGGGGGTGGTGGTTGATGAAAAGCTCAACATGAGCTGGCAGTGTGGGCTCATAGCACAGAAAGCAAATGGAATCCTGAACTGCATCAAAAGGAACAGGTCAAGGGAGGTGATTCTCCCCCTCTACTCTGCTCTTGTGAGGTCCCACCTGGAGTACTGGGTACAGTTCTGCTGTCCCCAGGATAAGAAGGACATGGAACTTTTGGAGCAAGTCCAGAGGAGGGCCACAAAGTTGATAAGAGGACTGGAGCAACTTCACTATGAAGAGAGGCTGAGAATGTTGGGGCTGTTCAACCTGGAGACGAGAAGGTTGCATTGGAGACCTCATAGTAATCTTCCAGTAGCTGAAGGAGGCCTACAGAAAAGATAGAGATGGACTCTTCACCAGGAACTATAGTGAAGGACGAGGGGGAATAGGTAGAGAAAGGAAATTTAGGTTAGATATTAGGAAGAAATTTTTTACTGTGAGGGTGACAAGACACTGGAACCAGTTGTCCAGGGAGGTTGTGGGTGGTCCCAACCCTGCCAGTGTTCAAAGCCAGGTTGGATAAGGCCTTGAGCAAACTTGTCTAGTGGGAGGTGCCCCTGCCCACGGCAGGGAGGTTGGGACTAGATGATCTTTAAGGTCCACTCCAACCCCTTAACATTCCATGATTCTATGATAATAAAAACAAACAACCAACCAAACAAAAACAACCAAACAACCAAAACCAAAGAACAAACTATTTGGTCAGAAGATAAGCTTTTCTGACCAAATGGAGAAACACATACACATTCCATTCACATTATTGTCTCCTGGACATACCAGTCACTCAGGGTGGTGAGCCATGTTTAAAAGTGACTGTGGGCAGACTGAAACACTCTTGTGCTTTCCCTAATGACTTACCTGTCAGTAGGGAACTGATGTTTTAGAATGTCCTTTGGACAGAAAGTGACATTTTGAGGAAAATTTAAATGGTATTAGGTCACAGAATCATAGAATATGCTCACTTGGAAGGGACTCAAAAAGATCATCAAGCCCAACTCCTGGCTCTGCACAGGACAACCTCCAAGAGTCACAGCATGCGCCCAAGAGTATCATCCAAACACTTCTTTAACTGCCAGGCTTGGTGCTGCAACCACTTCCCTTGTTTGCCAGCAAAACCTAAACTCTGGACTTGAGGAGACCAGACTTTAGGCTGCTCAGGGAATTAGTAAGTAAGGTTCCCTGGAAAAGTGTTTTTGCAGGTGATGGCGTCCATTAATTTTAAACATGACATCCGAAGGGCACAGGAGCAGGCAATTCCCAAATGTCAGAAGTCAACTAGGCAAGGCAGAAGGCTGGCTTGGCTGAGCAGGGATCTTCTCTTGGAAAAAAGGCAAAAAAAGGAAGGTGTATGCCCATCGGAAGCAAGGTCAAGTGATGTGGGAAAAAGACAGAAATGCTCCTTGCTGCTGTAGAGAGAAAAGTCATGCAGCCAAAGCTCAACTAGAGTTGAAGCTGGCCAGAAATGTGGGGGACAATAAAACGAGTTTTTTCAAATACCTTAATGGCAATAGGCAGAATAGAAGGTCCTTAGAAATGCATAAAATTATCCATTGCCTAATCAGTTCTACACACATACATGCCCTCTCCGTCAGAAGAATCTGGATAAGGTGTCTACTTTATTTGATGTAATTATGTTGGTTGTAAAATAAAATGCAATTGATACAGAGTATTTCTGGGTTTATTTGCCATATGTGCACATAAAACCAAATGCTAGGTTACCTCCGAATTTTTATTTGAAGTATGCTACACACATTTATAAGTAAAAATTACAAAAAAAAAGCAAATGTGGCATTAGTTTACTATGTTCTAAGTAAATTGCATATCCCTTGTAGCTAGAAGTCATTCTTCTGGTCACAAGCCCCTTGAATTCCAGCAATGCAGGCATCTACCCTGCTCACAGAGGCAATACTGAATGATGTGCAGCCTTCTTCCCATCAGCAGTTCAAAATTAGTCAAGAGATTATAGGGAGGGCCTCCTTGTCAACAGCCTGGAATTCCAAACTGCATTAAAAATCCTAATGTTGCTGATCAGTTCTTGAAGTATTTTTTTAAGACTGTGTTTTTAAGGGCATGCAAATTCTCATATTTGGGCTCAAATTCCAACATCGTGGCAAGAGCATCCACAGTCACTCTAGACTCCTTTTCCCTCACCTTCAGCACCAGCAGTCTGATAAAGGGAGGTTCCTTGATTTCAGGCTTCAGGATGTCTCTTGTGCTTTGGTCCAAAGGACAAATCTTCTCTCCCTTTATTGTGTGCCTGAATTCAGCTTTTCTCATGTCCTTGTTTCACATATGTACACACTGGCAGCACCAAAAGTAGGTGTTCATATGCCCCATCTTCCATTCCTGTATCTCATGGCTAATTAATACATCCCAAATCCCAAAGACATGGTTGATTGATTTCTTCTAAGCCAAAGCTTTAGTCATCACTTGTGTAACTCACATAAGTGTTGCATACCTTTGGTTTCATGTTTTGTAAACCACAAAATAAGTCATCTTTACATGTCCTTAATATCACAGGCTTCTTCATTCTTATTTAAGATTAACAGTCTCATTGAAGCTTTCTATGGATTAATCTACAGATGCCTTTGGGAAATATGTCCCTATTTCTCCCACAGAGATTGAGAGTTCATCTCTGTCCAGAAAGATTTTGAGAAAATCTTCTCCCTTCTTACGTTTCAGCCTGTCTGTCACTCCAAGATTTAAAAGTGGATGTTGCTTTGATCCATCCAGGACAAGTCCACGAGGTTATCACTTCAGCTTACTGAAACATCACGTGATAAATTACATCTCAGTTGCAGTAAAGAAACTCCACCCAGAATCAGGCTCAGAGCAGAGACATCCCTGCACACATAGCTTTTCGTACCGCAGCACCTCTTGGGTTTTCTTTGGAAAGGTGAGAGCTATCAGTTCGGTGAAGAGCTTGGTCCCCCAGCTTTGCACTGCCATGGCCTCCCTATAACTTGGTCTTCATATTATAAGTGTGTTCTCGCTCAGAAAAAGAGGGCTTCACAGCAGAGCGAAATAAAGCTGACTTCATAACAGCATTGTAACACATGGTGTAGTTGTAATGGCATTTCTTAGCTAACTCTCAAAAGTTACTGTAGTGCATTACAGTGCTCGTTGAAGGCTTGTCCAGCACAAACTGATCACTGACGAGTTACCTGTACTTCCAGGCTGTTCTGAAGAGAACATACATTATCACTCCTTTCCTCTCCATACCACTCAACCGTCCAGCTTGCGTTTACTGATGAGCCCACAGTGTCATCAACGTCAGCTTAGACAGAACTTGAAGTAAGCTCATTTTTGCACGTGCTGTTGCTGTTTAAATCCTGGAAAGTTGTCATTTCACGCATATTGATGAGGGTGAGCATGTGTTTCATATCTGGTCTGTTTTTTTGGTAATTGGGAGACATACTCTCTTTTCTTAGACAAGTCTAAAAGAGAGAACACAAAGGAAAGCTTAAAACTGAGAATCCCTGTGAAAGGCAATTTTTTAAAAAAAGAAATTTGAAAGTTTTGCTTTTTCTCCTTGCTAACCATAGCTCATTACAGCTTTGCCATTTGTTTGTTGCCAGAAGCACCCAGTACAAAGAAAAACTGCTGTTTCTTCCTAAATCAATGAATTTTATAGGACAAAAGCCTTAGTGACAAAAGGAAATTTTTATTTGATTTTCACATTTTCATCTGAACAGGCCTTCCAAGTGTGCTTCCACCTGCCTTCAATGCAAGCCAGGGCCCGAAATATTTTCATCAAGTTGCCAAAGTAAAACCCCAGTCCTGCCAACCACTTCTAAACTGAATGTCACTGCTCAGTTTAGTGGAGAGGACAAGGCAACATGTAATAACTTAACAGGAACTTTAAATAATGAAGCTCACTTGTGAGATCAGGGCAATATTAAATTTCGATAAAAGCTAGGTTAATACCTGAGACTGGACCTCACCCAAGAGTAAGATACACATAATTCCACCAGAGTGGTTATCTTCACTACACAGCTCTGCCTTTTATAACTGCACTAAAACTGGGACTGTTTCTTTAATGAAAGGTAAGGACAGATTTCTGTAGAGATCTGACATTCTTTCAGGACACTGAGAAGAACGGGGGCATCTGTCTCTTCTGAGTGATATCCCTGCTTTCATACTTCCATCCTAACAAATTCCTACAAGATTTATCTTGTCAAACTTTAGTCTGAACAGCACAAATTACTGGCAGAATTGTCAATCTAAAAAAGAGACAGGCATAAATTTAATTGCTCCCTGAAGATACATGGAAAGCTACATTTAGTTTCAGCTAATTAGATATTCTCCAATCAACAGTTATGATTCATCTGCTGAGGAGCAAAACAAGATGGCAAATACGAAATAAGCAGCAGAAGTTAAATCTGACCTCCCAAAATGCTGGAATTGGTTTTGTTTTATTTTTAATTACAAAGGCAGCCGGTGATGCACTGTATCAACACCCCAAACTCATGCTTGCCTTGGACCCAGGAGGCACAGCGTTCTGCACGAGGGGGTGTCCTCACTGCCACCGCAGACAAAGTGTAGTTTTGCATCTGTGGAGTGAGCTTGCCAAGTACCTCCTCTCCCCTCCTTCCCCGGAACTACCAGGCAGCATTAAAGGTACGGATAAAACCCCCAAGGAGGTTCCTTTCCATGTATCTTAAAATGTCTGTTTAACAAGAAAGACGGGCGTTCGCAAAAATGCCCAGCTGAGAGGGGTTGTCACCACTTTAGGGGTGTGGAAACTGAGGCAAAATACAGGTGGACTTGAACGTGGCTGTCATGCCACCACACAAAGCAATGCCATAGGTGGGAAAGGGATCCCATGGGCCTGTGCCTCCATCACAGGCAAATGCTATTCCCAGGTACCAAACCAGAAGAGCTGTTGCTGTACTCCTTAAACCGATGAGTAGTTTGCACACAGAGTAACTAATAGCAGAAATGGCCAGTGAGGTGCAGAAAAACAACTGATGGTTTGAGTTAGATCAGGGTGCAGTGAAATGTTCTGTCTCTTTAGAACTCCATCCTGTGTTCTTTGTGCACCTGAGTTTGATCATAAATTAAGTATGAACACCAACTTCAGACCAGCTGTGCTACAGTAGTACTAGCACAGAAAATGCGGGGGGGGGTGGGGTGTGGGTTTTAATGCTTTGCTTCTGAGAAAGCAAATTACTTACACAGGTAAAGAAGATGAGCAGCAAGTAAAAAATTCCAAGGCAAGTCAGCATGAAGAGCTCGCCCTTGTACTTTTTAAATTTTTCTTTTTCTATTCCAGGGCAACCTAAAATGTAAAGGAAGGTGTTACATTATTCTGGTGTTTCTAAAATATTTTTAAACTGTTACCTTCATGAAATGCCATATGGAGCATGGAACAGTTGAAGCTTTCTACTGTACCTGTTACTTTTAATGTGACTGTGCTGCTTAGATTGTGTTCTCCACTCTGTTCCCACAAAGTGCACTTATATGTCCCGCTGCTTCGGTTGGTAACATTTTTGATCCTCAGTGAAAAAAAGGTGTCATTGGAGAGCTCCAGCAACCCCCCAAGTTCTTTTGGATAATGAGATTCCACATCAAGGACTTCCCATGCTATTCCCTTCCCGTCTCCAGCCATCTGGAAAACACAAATATATTTCTTTTCTTGGGCAACAGTGTCATCCTCAGTTTTAGGAGAAAGAAAATTTTAAAGCCAGCTTATGGCTGAAAATGCAGAAGCTAAGGGGACACACACACATACACACACGACCTCAGACCCATTTAATACATTCATGCTCACAATCCAAAAGTATAAGGGGGTTTGCTTAAATGGACCCCACATTTATAAATAGGTACTATAGAGCTATTCTTTTATAACTTCTTAAGCTGCCTCACCTGGATACAAGCCTGGTAGAGATGCTGATAAAAGGCAGCAGTGATGAAAGGCAGCAGTAGAGTCTGCTCTCAATGCAGAGGCCCCAGAAGAGTTCAGACAGAGTGAGACAGTCCATGGGGATGGAGCAGAGGCAGCAAGAGGCAGCCCTACCCAGCTGCTTATCTGTGGCTCTGGGGAGCACAGGTCCCCAGGAGAGCACGGCAGCAGGCAGGTAAGCTCCACCTCTGCTGGTGCTTGCCCTGCCAGCACACTTTCTGCCATGCAGTGGTGAGAATTAACCCTGCTAACCCAGCCAGCATGCCACAGTGCAATGCCTCTGCCAGCACGGGCTGGCATCCTCCCAGTGGCCCCCCAGCCCAGAGTTCCTTGTGGGGGAATGCAGCCCTGGAAACTGCACTTCCCTTTGCCACTTTATGTGCAGCTGACCCCTGAAACCACGGTGCCTCTCTGGAGGAATTGGGGTTCCCCCTCTCCCCTTCCCTTCCTTCCACTCTGTATTGGAACCAAAGAACAAAAAATTGCTTCGACTCCCTCATGTTCAGTTGCGTGAAGGTCACAAGCAGGTTCTGGTGCGCTTAGGGAGCATTTGTATGTTGAATTTCTTAATTGTAACCAGAAGAGCTACATTCCTTGGCATTGCTGAGAGGCTGCTGGAGGAATGAAGTGTATTCCCAGAACAGTTCGTACTGCAGGGTGATAGGATGCACTGAAAATGACAATTGGCTGGGAACCACAAAGAAGAGAGAAATCACTAAGTTGATTTGAAAGATGGGAGAAGGGTTTGAATTAGCCCATGTCCATTCTTATTCATCGAAGTCACTCCCAGGGATTCGAGGCAGCATGCCCTCTATGAAGGTTTCCCAAGTAATGAATTCAGTCTTTCTGTAGACCAGCAGAGCCAGAGCCAGCTCGTAAGTCCAAGGCTCAGCATTTCAGCCAAACCTATAACTAATGTAAGCCAAGGGCTTTTTATTATTATTATTTTAATAGACACATTTTTGGGTTGTATGTTGGTGCTTACTTTCTATCAATATAGCTACTGCATCGAGGTATAACAGTTACACTGTAAGTCATTAAAATTAATACAATTTTCTCATACTGGGGCAAGGAGTATCTGGTTTCCCTTTCATGTGTTTGCATGAGGAAAGCACACTCGGGAGTCTGGAGAGATATATGGGCCTGCTGCTCCATTATATTTTGCTATATTTTGCAGCCCTAAAATGGTGTAAAACAAGCTGCAAGTTTGAGGAACTTTTCAGTAACTGGGGATTGACACTAAAGCACAAATTTTCTGTAATTTTAGAGATTCTTTCTCAGAAAGCTTTCAGATTTTTTTGTGCATGAACTGAAACACAGAGCAGTAATTCCCTGGGACTTTCCATACTTTACCCAGAAAGAGGGAAGAAAGTACCTTCTTCCTCTTAATCCCCCAGTAATTTTACCCCAGCTTCTCTTTCTTATTACACTCAGCCCCAAGTAGCTACAAGCATATGTATGGTGGTTTTCAGGCTGTAGGGACTTCACTCTGCTACAGGGATTTAGGTGTTTTCAGGCCCTGCACGTTGTCAGACGTGTGGCCAGAGGAATTCCAATACCCAGGCTGGGCTCAGCTCTGATTACAACTCGGTCAATAGCAGTTATGTGGATATAGTTGACCTCCCTCAAATCTAATTTTTGCCACTCTCCCTTCCCTTACCATTCCCTTCCTCAGTGAAATTTAAAACTGCCCACAGGGCAATAAGGAGAACCAGCCAGGCTGGTCTTTCATTGCCCTAAATTGCAGATAGAAGGTCTGAGCTACACACAGAAAATTACTTCTGTTTTAGGGTGCTTTTTATTTTTTTAACTCACTGGTAGCATAAATAATTGCTGTCTTGGGTGGCAAATAGTGCTGGAGTTCTTGTGGCTGAGATCAGGGAATGAGAAAACACTTTGATCTTTCTGTATGAAACTGTAATCAGTACTACTCATATAAGGGAGAAGTCAAATGAGTCCATGTATCCCATGCCTAACCATGTGCTTATTCCAAGTGAAATGCTGGGTAAATGATTTAACTTCCCTATTTGACAGGAACAGTGAGGGATAGGATTGGTTACTGCCTCCAAAGCTTTTTAAGGTGCTCAGTTGCTGTCACAAGCAGAATGATGGTGACCCTGGTGACAAGCCAGTCAGAATTTTGCCTTACACAGACCCACTCCATGTAAGGCAAAGCAGTGTCGGTGAAGCTGCACTAACAACGTGCCTTTCCCCAAAACAGAAGAAAAAGTTACTTTGTGGTCTAATCCGGCTCCGTCACTTGTGGTAAAACCAGTGGTGACCTGGATGGGGGTTGCGAACCTTGCATTTGGGGAGGAGGAGGAGAAGGAGGAGGAAAGGGGTCATATTGGGGGTTAAATTGGGGCTTTGCATGGCTCTCTTTCTTCATTAAATCTCCCCTTTACTGAAAGGCAAAGGCAAGCAAGGCAGTCTGTGGGGGTGCTCTGTGCCCAGCAGCGTCCCAACATTTTTTAGGCTGCAGAGACATCTGGTGGCATTTTTCCAACCTCTACAGGCAGCGCATCCACCTCTACTCAGATCACAGCAAGCCCTTCTCTGATGCCTGAACCAAGTGTTTTTCCACTGCCGTCTTATCTCCTGTTATCTTATTAAAAAAAATACCTACCCCTTCCCTTTAAAATTCTCTAAGTAGAGAGGAAACATCTGAGCAAATTTGCAGTGTGTCCCCATATCCCAGCTGTATAAAAGGAAGTCCATGAGATGTTCAGTAAGGTCATTGTTCTGCCTCTTGCTCTATTCAAGCTGACCTCTTTTCCCCTCAAACCTAATTAAAATTACAAAAATGCCATTTTGTTTGCCACCTCCTGTGAATTGCTTGGCAGACTATCTCTAGACAGATCATTTTGCAGCTCAAGCTTTTATGATAAACCAGCTCTAATTCATGGCAAGTGTCCTCCAGGTGATACCACAGCCCAAGGTAACTGCTAGGGGTTTTACCTAATTAATTCCACACATGCTTAGAGGGATCGAAGCAAGCGCTGTCAGTGACAGCAATCCACTTGTGTAGGGACCATGCCTTTCCTTAATCAGTGAAAAAATACTTTCTGCCCAGGTTTCATTTGTGTTTCATTTCCCCTACACTTTGCTGGTGAGCCAGCTGCAGCATGCCAGCTTCCCGCGTTCCCGACCTCCAAATGGAGTAGAAAAGGGAGGTGGTCTGTTCCTGCTCCCATTTTTGCTGTTAATGGCTTTACCAAAATTCAGAAGTGGGGACGGGTGGAAATTCTACTGAATCCATTTGCATAAAAAGGGCCTCGTTTCCATGCTGTCTGATGGGGGTTACTGAAACAAGAATTTTGCTGGGAAACAGGGACCTGCAGGCTGCCAGCATCATTCTGCCTATCTGCATAAAACTACCGATTAAGAAAATTAAACAGCAAAAGCAATGCAAGTTTATGTTTATTGTCACAGATACATTGGCCTGCAGCAATGTCTGTGACAGACTTTCAGAAATCAGCCTGGGGAAAAAAAAAACTACAGAAGTCTGTTGTTTTCCATCTCCTCTGTAGCAATGAGAAGAAATGCTCCTGCCAAGGGCTGATACTGTCCAACACCTTCATTAAGGACCTGGACACTGGGATAGTGCTCAGCTAGTTGCAGGTGACATAAAGCTGGGAAGAGTGGCTGATACACCAGAGGGTCATGCCATCCAGAGGGACCTTGATGGGCTGGAGAAACTGGATGAAAAGAACCTTGTGAAGTTCGGAAAATGGAAAAAACAAGACATGCCCCCGGGGGAGAATAACCCCAGGCACCAGAACAGGCTGAGGACAACCATGTTGACCACTAATCAGCAAAAAGCCCTTGTGACAAAGAAGGTTGATAGTCCTGGGCTGCACTTGGCAGAAGATCTTCAGCAGATGCTGAAATGAGGTGATCCTTCCCCTCTGCTCAGTCCCTGCTGAGACACACCCTGAAGTGCTGGGGGAAGTGCTGGGCTCCCTGGTGCAAGAAAGACATGGGCATACCAGAGAGAGTCCAGCGAAGGGCCACAAAGATGACTAGTATCTTGGAGCACCTGACATATGAGCAGAGGGTGGAAGAGAATATGCAGCCTGGAGGAGACCAGGCTCAGGGTCATCTTCTCAATATTGATTCAACCTGATTGCCAGGGGGATCCAGAAAACGAAGCCAGCCTCTTCTCAGTGGCCTTCAGAGACAAGAGAAGAGGCAATGGGCACAAGCTGAAATTCAGGAAATTCCACTTAAATACAAGAAAAGCTTTTTTTACTGTCGGGGTGGTTGAACACTCGGATGGGCTGCCCAGAGAGGCTGGGGAGTCTCTGTCCTTTGAGATATGCAAAATTAAAACTGGACACAGCCGTGAGCAACTAGCTCTAGTTGTCTTTTTTTAGTGAGTGTAATTGAAAATTTTTATAGTTCCCAAAAGCTTGGAAACACGTGGTCTAAAGAGCTTGTGATTTTCCCACATATATTCTCTAATCAATTGACTGATTCTTATTAAGTTTCTCCTAGCCCGGAGCTTTTTGATAAGAACAGTGGTGGTGATACAGGGGATATTAAAATGAGATATGTTTGATTGAAAATACCACTGAGCTGATATATTCCTCTTCTATGACTGGATGAATTATGAGAAATAGGTGGAATAATTAGACCTCAAAAATTTCAGTGCTCTTCAGCAAATATGTCTTTTTCAGAGAACTAAAAAAAAGGTGGAAGGAGGAGGAGGAACACTTTTCTAAGTCCTAGCTGTCTGGGTTTTAGCTGCAGTTTTGCAACTACAGCATTACATGGTAGTACCTACTAAACAAAGGCAATTCACCCACGCTGTAGTACTTACACCCAGCTAATCAATTAAATTTTAATTTTACCGTTAACACGTGAGAGTGAGCAGTTGTAAACTCTCTGCTCTCATTAAATACCTTTTCTCATTGAACTTTTCCCACACTAAGGTTATCTTCCAGGTAAATCAAAGTGCCAGTATAATCCACTTCTCCCATAAAAGCAAAATTTTACTTCAAACAAAATGGTTCAGGTCCAAAACTGATGTCAGTTTAAAGGTGGAATGTATTAACATCAAATTATTTCCTTCTGAGGGTAGGATGGTTGTAAAAATGGTTTTGTTTAAAATTATACCAAGCATAACGGCCAAGTTGAAATTTCTGTCACAGAGAGCTAAAGCCTGCATATGGCCAGAAGGAATTTATTTTCCGAAGCAAAATATATAGAATTCTGGCCATGCCCAATAGCCAACATATAATGAAACACAACTGAGCTGAAACCACTTAATAGGTGTATTTTTCAGCACAAAAGCACTTTCACATTCGATTAGTGCTGAAGGTGCATCCATATGGTTCCTATACAGCGTCATGTAGAGATACCAAAGTTAAATTTGAAAATAACATATATAAATTGCGGGCACATGTGAACTGAGTGTGCTGTGGAGGAGAAGAAAAAAAATAAAACAAAAACCCAAAGTAAAAAAAATCCAAACCCCAACCCCAAAACAACAGCGAAGGAACTACGAGTGACACATGAGCCAGGTGGAAAAGCCCTTTGACTCAGACTCAGTCACACACAGTCTCTTTATTGTTTGGTTGGCTTGTGTTTTTTTTGTTTAGGATGCCCCTTTAGCTAAGGGCATCCAGCACTAGTGCATGTCAGGCAAAGAATTGTTTTTGGTCATGAAATAATTTCCACTGCTCCCTTTCTGCCTGAATCATCGATGTGATGAAGCTACTTGGGTATGAATGCTCTGAGGAGCATTTGCAGCACTTCTTTGCATATGTTAGAAATTAGACTGAAGTAATTTAACTATGCTAATAGATCACAGATAGGCACATTTAGCAGAAGCTATTTCCTTTGAAGGAAGGTGCAATTAATACTAATAATGTCTATAATGTTTATTCTTATTTTGTAATATGACTTCCCACTGTATTCTGCCCCAGTTTTATATTTCTCAGGGAAATGTTATAAAGTTAACAGATTTCTCTCCACTGAAGAACAGCCTTTTTTCCTCTTCCGCAAGATTTGTTTTAGATTAAGAGTTTTCTGGCTATCACAGGAAAAAAATAGCGAAATATCCACTGGGACTTCATTTGTGTGTGTTTAAACTTGGTTTTCAAACTGGATATAAAGCGATAATTATCAGGTTTTATGAAGTGTTTCTCATTTTCAATGTTCTGCACAAAGAGAAACTGTTCAGTTTTCAACAGCCCTATGAGGCAGAAAGGTAAGTAAAGTTTTGTTACACAGATTCTTGTCTCGTAGGTGGGCCATAGAGATTCAAACCAGTATTTCCATAGACAATTCCCAGTGCCTGAGTGCTTATGCAAAAATGACCTAGTTTTCAGTTCTCAGTTAGCAAACTTCCACACTGCTCATACATGGTTTTATGGCATGGAGGTTGCCCAGCAGTCCTAAAAATGGACCACACTGTAAGACTACTATCATTATGAGTTCTCTTTTTCGTGGCCACACAGTGAATGGGATGAGAGGTGCATCAGGCTGGAGAGGACTTGGTGCTCTACCTTCTCCCCAGTGTGTTTGGCCAGCCTAGTTAAAAACTAAGTTAAAACCATTTTGTCTGAACTGACTGGCTGTGGTCCTGATTCTACACAGAACTACTTACACAGGTGACTTCATGCATGAGAATAATTAGCTCCAGTGATCCTGGATGCACAACAGGTGAAACACATCCATGCTAATTTTTTTTTGCAGTATGAGACATTAGCAAAAGTGAAGGAATTACAGAATTCAAACCTTCTTTTTTACATCCAGTTGGATTTTGAAAGGTGAATATTAAGTCCTTTAAGCAATGTTTTCTCCATACAGAACTGAAAAAGCAAGTACTTTTAAATTATATCTGGTTTAGGATGTTTTTTAGCAGATTGTACCAAGCTGTTTAAAAGTACCCCTTAATTGGTCTGAGCATGCAGAAATGCCAGTGGGAAGGAGGGGTTCATTCACCAAACAACTGTCCTGTGCAAACAGCTGCACATGCAGCACCCTAATGTTGCCACCACCTTTTTTTTTAAAAGCAGCAGAAACAAAGGTTAATTGCTCGCATTTACTTCACAGTTCAAAGTGACCTCATACAAAAGATTTCACCTAACAGCTGCTTGAACTTTACAGCCTGAAATTTCATACCATTTGTTGGAATTACCTGTTAATTAGCCCTTTGGGAGTATATGTGGCATTTATCAATTAATCCTTCAGTAGTTGTTTCTAAATAACAGATTAATTACCAAAGTTGGGTAGCCCAGACACACTCCACCGTTCCCCCACCCTCCTTTTGTACTGTTGGGTGGGGACAGCAGCACAGAGGCAGAGCGTAGCAAGGTGAGGAGAGATCTTCAAGCTGCTGCCTATTTAGCTAGCCCCGTAAGTAGAAGTATTGCTTCTTAGCACAAAACACTGAGCCTTCCTGTACAAAGTCAGGCTTTTCAGATTTGGTGCTCTGCTTTTCCTAATATGGCTGCAACTGTGGCTTGGGCAAGCATCACTGCCTGCCTGTCCCTACTTCCCACCTCTCTCCTGGGACGAGTAACCAGAAGACGTCAGTACCATGGTTGGTGCCGTGAGCCCTGAGGGTTGTGGCAAGGGCTGACGACAGCTCGACTTTTGTTACCTCTTGTGTCAGCAGAGAAAGAAGCGTGAGGTCCTCTCATGCTTGACACTGGTAAAACAGTCTTTGCCTGAGCAAAATGGGTGAAGCAGGAAGAGCAAGGAGACAGTGGAAGGAAACGAGACTGTAGGGACAGGGCAGGGGACATGCACTGACAGTCTGGACTGTAAAAGCAGCCCACACAAAAAGTGTTATCAAATATCACCCTCCCCTGCATGTGCAGTCATTTTTTGCCCAGGTGGAACTATGAAGAGCTACAAGAAAACAAGGAATTGAGTCTACATGCTTTCCTTACACTTCTTCATCAGGGCAGTTGCTGTCTGGGCCTCCCAGCTGCCACTGAACTCAGAGAAGGATATGCTTCTGGAGGATTGCCACACCTCAGCCTGTTTTTATTGACTTCCAACACTGGCTTTGGGGTCAATTTTCTCAAATCCAGTCAACCCCTGTATTTTTTACTCCCCCCCCCCTTCTCCATTTCTGCTCAACTCCTCGAGGTCCACCAGACTCCATGGTTTGCATTCAATGAGCTCCCTACCCTTCTTAGACACTGTGGGAAAAATGGAGCCTTAAACAATTATCATGTATCTGGATGGAAAATACAGATCCTTATCCAGCTTTAGAGGCAGAAATCAAAAAAAGAATAAGTTGACTCATATCCCAGCTTCCGTAGTAACATTCAACCAAGTGCATTATTCTCTCCTCTTTGTCTCTTACATGTGCCTAGTTCAGCATTTTGTAAAAAGAAGACTTATAGATGCTGAATTTGGTGGTGGGTTGGTAGCCAGATGTTCAAAACAACTCTTTTGGGGTGCAGTTGTCATCTAGTCAGTAGGCAGATCCTCATTCTTGTAGTAGCAATGAAATTCAGATGCACTGCAAGTTTCAACCACAGAAACCCTATCTAAAAACACTGTTGATTTACCCTAGGGAATGGTTTTAAAACTATATCTGACCAAACTGCTGAGGAAGCCCAGGCTGTGGCTTTACATTCTGGAAGAGATAAATTAACAGTTTTCACCCACCATAAATAGGGTTTTTTTCCCTTCACTGCCATTGCTCTACCATTACATGGGAAAGTAATTCAACTCTGTAACCCACAAAATCTTTATTCACAGATTGATTTTCCACTACTATAACAAGCAACAGAAAATTGACTTAACAGGCAGCAAGAGGACCACCAAGACTGGCAGGAGTGTATGGCTGGGAGCAGGGAATGGAGGAGAACAAAACCTTCATTTTTTTTCCTGTTAATTTGGCTCACACTGTAAACTGAAACCATGCACTGAGATGCAAATACACAGTGCCATACAGAATGTCAACAGTCACTTCTTCCACCACTGGGCAATTCTACCTCTCTATCTATAAGGAATTTTATCTTGAAAATGTTGATCAGGAATTTCTGCTCATTAGCTGATTGATCCATGTATCCCCTCCTGCAAATAAGTAGTCAGCAGGGCTCTCCTGCTCTGGAGATGGGAATTCTGAGTCAGAGTAGTCAAGATATGACTTTTACTTCATGACTACAAAGAGATAACTCAGAATTTCTAGCTCTGCATCTGCCTTCTACACACCCTGCCCTTATGCCCAGCCCACTAGTCAAATCTTCCTAAAGAACAGCAAGCACTTTTTCAGTTCTTCTGATTCAAAGAAAAAAATCAGCTCCTATTTGGGGAAGATTAACCAAGGAACATCAATGATATTTGCAAGGCTTAGATGCCATTTTTTGCTCTGAAGAAAATCCTGGAAAGACCCTTCTTTGGAGTAGTAATTGGCAGGGTGCACATGGGGCATCACCTGAATTCTGATCCATGGAAGCCAGCAATAGTTAGACAGAAAAGCAGGCCAAGAGCAATTCAGAGAATCACGCTCAAATAGTCTGTCTGTGATGGCATGGAAAACATCTCTTTTCTGTGATCAGCTCAAATGCTCGCACTGCTGCCTTATCTCTGCTGCACTGACAGGAGAATGCCTCTCCAGGAAACAACACATTTTGTACAGGACAAGCCAGCATCAGGTAGGAAAGCAAAGCAGACTGCTCAAGTAACTTGGGTTTTTTTCTTACCTTATACCAAGACGCTGTCTGGAAGGTGATTGAGGTGTCCCGAAGAACCTTACAGGGCAGCAGTGCTTCTTCAGCACACCTTACAGCAACGTCCGAGACCGCCACAGAAGTCCCATGGATCAAGCACCAAACTGCAAAGCACAGGTACGTATCGCATTTAAAAAAGATTGCTTATGTAAATCCTTCCTGTTTTTCCAAAACATATTCCCACAAAACAAAGACCAGAAAGACAAATGCAGGGCTGCCCACTTACCATTGCACAGGATGATGACCAGAGTGTAGAGCACCAAAGACATGTCTTTGACTGCCTCAAATCACAGAGCAGTAACAGCGTGCCTCTTTTGCAGGATGGACTGTGAGAGCCAAGTGAGACTGCTACTGCTTCTACAGTGATATTTCTGAAGGCAGACTGGGGAATGCCCCAGACTTATCTTGAGGTTTGTCACAGGGAAAATCCCTACGTGCAGGAAACAAGGCTCCTCCCCTAAAACGTGTCAGGTCACTCCCATTTCTGCAACTGCTTACGCTGGTAGCACCTCACCTCCCTTTTTTTCTTTTTTTTCCTCCCCTCTGTGTTTAACTGAACGGAGTTAAGTTTGACCACTGTGGGTTGGTGTAAAGGGCACCAAAATCAGCACTGAAAGAATCTCTCGAGTGACAAAATGTCAGGGGAAAGGGCTTGTCAGCCTCCCAAAATCCCTTCTCAACCTTCTCTCTGCAGCTCTAACAGAACAGAGTCTGTTCAAAGGTTGGCTTTATGAAGTAACATTTCTGAAACCACATTTAAGCCCTCAGGTCACAGCACCACAAGGATGTTTTGACTTGGGGTTAAGGGCTAAGCAGGAGTTTTCAGCGTGGCTTGAACAATACAAACTGTATTTCTGTGGTGTGACACGTTCAACTCCACATGTAGAACAGCACCTCTTCTTAGTATATTTTGTCATTTTCAGGGCAAACAAGGGCATCTGGACTGACGTCATTTTACCAAATTATGTTGCTGAAAAATTTCATCATGGAAAAAAGTCAAGACAGCTCCTAGAAGAGGAACCATTTGGACATCCCCTCTAGATATCTGGAGGGGGGCAGGGAAATCCTTTCCTTGTGATCTGTGAGAGCTGTTTCCCCCTGGAGAATTTTTGAGGAAGTCCGAGGTCAATCACAGAAGCATTTACAAATCCTGAAACTGAAAGTTGCTGATGTTATTTTTGGAAAACAGTTGTGGCTGCTGTCTTAAGGCTACTGCGACCATGATGGAGAGAAGCCATTTAGGAGGGGGGGGGGTGAGATCTGAAGGGTGAAGAGTGTATGGCCAGCCCCTTTTGAACACCAGGGTCCTAGAAGCCACTTCAGTCTGAGCATCCTAAATCCAAATAACCTCTAGAAAACTTTGTGAGAAGTCAGTTCAGCAAGTCCTCAACATGCAAAAGTCCGACTCAGATGGGTAAACGCTGTGGGTGGGTAAATACTTTTGGAAACTCCACTCTGTTCTGTGAAGGTAGCAATTTCACCAGGGGCCTCACTGTTGAAATAGCCCACTTATTTTTAAAGCTTTTTGCTTCTATCTTCATTGGCCATCATGGTAAATATAACAGGCTCTAGGCTTTATTTTTCTCTCTGTATTTTCTGGTTTCAAGGACCTCAATCCATTACTTAGAAGGTACAGGTAAAATGTAAATCCCAGAGGATCTTTTGAGAGTGAGAGATTATCCTGAACTCTCACTTCTTTCTCCTGTGTGAAATAACAGAGTCCTTGAGAAGACAGAAGGGGGGGGGGGAGGGAGTTGCTGAAGAAAATCTTAGAGAGAAGAGGGCTCCAGTTAACATATTTCACATCTGTTCTTCCCTAAAATGATGACTTTTCTGCCCCCATGAGTCAGTCACACACCAAGCCCACTCTTGAGAAGGGCACTCAGCTTTCACCCAAGTGCCTCTTTCTGTGAGTCCTGCAGAGCTTTGTATTTACCCTTCATAAACCCGTCAAGAGGCAAAAACCTTCTCTACCTCACTTTTCACTGTGGGGAAACCCCCAGTGAGCAAACCACGGTAAGCTCCTGCCTCTGCTGTGGGTCAGCCCACAGCAATCCTTCCCATAACATCCTGACCAGATGTAGTCTGGAAGGGCTGTGCAATGCCTAAGGCTGGGGTCACAAGTTTGGGCACACAGAAGTGCACTGAAGGTAAGCATAAAGGGTCAGGCTTCAGTTTGGTCTGAGAAATGTACATGCCTCTCACACATTTGCCAAGGTGATATTAAACGACATTCTTCCTCAGTTATGTAAAATACAGGACTCTAAAAGCACACGGGTTTTCCCTCCAGGACAGGCATAGCTTCAAGGAAAACAGCCCTTTTCCTCCAGAAGTATTTGCAAGCTCAGCTGCTGTTCCACGGTACACGGTGTGAAGCAGGAGAGCAAGATACAAAAACCAAAAGCTGAAACTCCCTTTGCTAGGGGAGGAGAAATAATTTTCTTTCTAAACTTTCCCTGGTTGGGATTTTTTTCTTTAGGGAAACTTTGAACTGGGCTGTACTTTCCGTCCTAACTTTTAATACCCTTTCTGAGGTTTCAAAGAGCAAGTCTATTGTCTCCAGAGCCCTGGAACCTGCTTTGAGTTTCACTCCCGGCCTCAGCAGTTGGAAGCAATGGTAGCTCCGCGGAAAGGCGTTGTGTGTTGGAGTGAAGAGGCCTGTCAGCCCTCTCCGTAAGAAACAGATCCAAATCTCTGCAGGCCCCTCAAGAACTGCAGGAGCTGCACAGTTATGTGAATAAGTAGAAGTTTACCATTAAATGCATTGTTCTGTGTACCTGATGAGACTTGCTTTCCTGCTGGAGTGTCCTATTGCCTCTCGCTCTCCTTCCCTCTCCTGTACTGCTCCCTACACCAACTGTAAGCCCTTGATCTCACTGAGGAAGAAGCACCATCTGCTCTGTTGAGTCCAGAGCCACACACGTGATGACTGACATGAGCAAGCAGTGCGTAAAACGGCTGGGTTCTGCCTACCTTTCCCTTAGCAAGGGGACTCATTTGGATCTTCATCTTTGACCCAGCTGCTGATTTTCGTGAATTTCATAGGCACTCAACTCTCTTTGAGCCCCGATCCCTCTGTCAGCTTGATAGAAAGCAGGTTCAGAACATACTGGCTGATAGACAGCCAGATGGCATGATCACAGAAATTTCATTCTCTGTGGGAAATGAGGCTAGAAGCACAAGGATGTGGGATGGATTCATAGGATAAGGTTAAAAAGTCAAGACTGTATATCTTTTCAGTGTTGATAGTGCCTGGAGAATGCTGTTGTGGAATCATATCCTGTTTCCTTGAACCAGGTAGCTACTGCATCCCTCAGATACTTGGATAGTGGATTTTTCTGATTTTTTTAGTCCAGTATGTTGCTGCAAAATGTATGTAAGATTGCTTCTTATTTCATGTATTTTCTCCCAAGTGTGAGTGTTCATTAGGAAGCACCTTTTTTTAAGAAAAAATAAACCTTAGGTCTCTAGGTACAAGGAGAACAGAGCTTTATACAATGAAGGATCAAAGGTTAAGACAATGGTGCCAAAAGGGCATTTAGCATTTTTGTGGAGGCACAGATTTTTCTGTATTTGGGATATGATTATCAAATGTCATTTGTTCCACTGCATTTAAGTTCTTGCTTTGAATAAGGTCCATCCATGTGCCTCCTGTCTCTTGTGAAGCCTCTTGTGAGGGGTTTTTTTTTGTTGTTTATTTTTATTATTATTATCTCCTCTGCAGCAAGGAAAACTGTCTGCTTCAGTTCAGCTGACAAACCGAGAAGGCTTTTGTTTTATATTTTAGTAGACAACTCTTTTTTAAATAACATATTTTGTGTAATGTGGCAGTGTCAGCCAAAGGAACAGTGACAGAAGAATCCACAGCCACAAAAGCAGAGTAGTTGTGTATTTTGAGGGGCCCAGCAGAGCTGCAGTCACAGCATTTATTTTTCTGCCATGCTTGGATCTTGACACTCACTACACCAAGTAAAAGTAACTGAGACTTTCCAGGTTGCAGCTAATGAGAGGTACATAGATTACTCACAGAGCAAGGAAAATTTAAAGACAAAGTTCTCTTCTCTACCCCTTCATGGCAGATGTTAGGTCAGGGGCTGCCTTTGCTGTTTAAACAGTGGCAATCCAGCAATACCGAGAAACCAAAACATTGGAACTGTGACCTGCTGGGTGGCACAGAGCTCTGTGCTACAGACTGTCTCCCACTGCCAGCTCAATAAATAACACCCAATTAATTATACAGAAACAGCCACTCCTCTGAAATGCCTGGACTCTGGAGTGAGCCTTTTGAGATGTGCCAGCCCTGTTTGTCAAAGTAGGAACTAAGCATACTCATGCAGAAATTGAAACATGACCCAAAGCACAGACCCAAGATGGAGGTATGAAAAATCAGAAGCCTCTTTAGATACTGTTGGCCTGGGAGTTTAGGAATTGCCTGTGAGCAAAAAGAGAGCAAGAGATTATTCCATGTCTGAACACGAAACTGTAAGAATTAGAATAAGGCTGTACTGAAGCTTCACCTAGTTCAGCATCTTGTCTGCAGCAGCAGGCAGTGAGCAATCAGGTAGCCAAGAAGGCCAAGGTGATCCACTCAAACTGCAGTATCCACTGGAGATACACATTGAAATCTCATTTTTAACAGGTCCCTGGATCCTCTTAATCATCAGTTTGCTAGATGGTGCTGGTGTCACCAGGCCTAGGGACTCCTTGGGCAACAGTTTGCAGATTTCAGTGTACTCTGCATTGATTGTCCTGCATGTGAGGCCATCCATGCTGACTTCTACAGAAGGTAAAGAGTAAATTATTGCTCATGCCATCTCTACTGAATTCTGCAACAGTAATCCCCATATAGTCCCAGCTTTGCAGAGGTCCTTCTTTGACCCTGCATCTCCTTATCACACCCAGTTAGGCACTGTTTTATTAGAGATCTAAATGTCATCTGGTCTGCCCCCACATCGTGCTGTAGAAATGTTTACTACTCCTGATATTCCTCTCTCTTTTCTCTTGCCTGTACAACTTCCCTGGACATACATGCTATGGGACTTCTTACACTGGAAGAAACGAAGGATCCGAGTGGATCACCTTGTCCTTCTAGCTGATCCCATGGTCCACCAGAAATGTAAGTCAGAAACTCCTCCTGTGAGCAGCCTGTACTCACAGCAAGTCTTACAGGGTGTCCTGACCACTGTGTGCCATCAGAGGACCCAGTCGTGCACACAGACCAACTGTGCCAAACTGTGGCCCCTCTCCTGGTGGCTTCCAGACCTCTTGTTTGGGTTTTTTTAATATCTTCCCCATCTGAGGTCCCACTGAGTCATGGGATTTCCTGATCAACTTCCCCCACCATCCCCAGCAGAAGAAAGAGGAAGCCTGATGACAGAGTCCTGGTGACTGTGGTGCCTATAAGGGACATTCCCTTTTCCTCTGAAGTCTCCCAGCCCAACATCAGTGGCAACTGTCCACTGACTACTCAGATGTCTTCAGGGTGGTGTGTTCTGCATCCTCCTCTGTTTCCCTATGTGTACATTCCTGACCTTTCGACACTGATCTTTCTCTCTTCTCTCCTTTGTTGCCTCCCATGATCATTTAGCTTTCCCCAGGCCTTTCAAAGAGCAGTGCAGGCATATACTGACACCTCAACAGGATACTTGTCTAGCCAGAAAAGAGTTAAGGCAACTTACCCCTACCGTGTGTAATACCTTTGTGCCTTTGCCGAATTGTCTTCTCACCATATGCCCTCTTTTCCAGTTCATTTGTAAACAGGTTAAACAGCAGGAGCCCAAGAACAAAACCCACTCAAACATTACCAGAGACTTTCCTCAATTGTGGACGTTGGACATTTACCCTCCTTTTTTAATAGGTTATTCACATGAAGTTTTTTTCTGTTGTCCCATGGTGCTGTAATTTCTTTCAGAGCCCTTATTGATGGACCTCTTTGTCTTCAGAAATTGTTGCTGGGATTCTATATGGCTGACCCTGTTGTGGTTTTCATTTAACTTGCCAGAGTTTATGATCCTTTCTATTTTCCATTCTTGGACACAACTTTCATTTTGTGAAGCCTTCTGCTTCTAATAAATTCCTTTATCCTGTTGTTAACTGTCAGCTTTCCTTTCGGTGTTTCCAAAGTCTTTGCCCATACATAGAGGTTTAGAGAAAATATGCTCCTACATGTTACATTTAAATAGCCTCTATGCAAACTTTTTAACCTTCAGACATGCATTTTAGTTTATTTTTGACAAAGTTCCTTCCTCTTATGTAATTCTGTTGCAGTTGGAGCTTTTTTTTTTTTCCTTTTGTTCCCTAAACAAGAATGTTGAGCAGGGGCATTTTGAACCAGGTTCTACATGTTGCTCTGGGCTAATATACAAGTTTTTTCTTCTTTTGTAGGCTCTTTCATGCAGAAACAATGTTTTCATTTTATGCAGCATCAATCCCTGATGTGACATTTATCCAATATGCAGGTGGGAAATTGTTATCTGCTGCTATTATTGCATTTCTTGCTCTGTCAGCAACTTTGATCTCCCTCAACATGTAATAGATACGGACATTTGATCCAACCATGCTATGGCACGTTTCTGACTTAGGCCAGGAATGTCAGGTTTTATAGGTTTTGAGCTGCTGGTGGACAAAATTAGCTTATTACTTTGATTTGGCACAAAGGTTTCTTTAATATATATTACAGCTTCTCTACTACTTCAGCCTTCTCTGTCTTTTTTTCATACTTTGTACCCCAATTCTAAAGCATCTGAAAAATTGCCTTTTTCCCATCGAGTTTCTTTTTAAAGTCAGGTATTTTTGTTTCCCCATCTTGTTTGTTAGACTTCTAGCATTCATTTAAAAAATCTTTTCTTTTTCTTTCTCCATACTATGGGATTCTTCTTGATTGATTATTCTTCATTCTCTCTTCTTAAGTTTCACCAAATCATTGTTATTCACTGGAGGATAAAGTTTTCCTGACTTTCTGCTCTGAATATGTGCCATCCTGGATTATGTTTCAGCACTTGTCAGCTTCTCCCTTCTTTCAATCTAAAAAAACTCCTAACACCTTTTTAAGTGCCACCACTGGTTTCATTTTAGTTTACCTGAATCTGGTAACGTGCATTACAAAGGTTTTCTCTTTTTCTGACAAGTTCAAATCATTTGTCTTCAACTGTTTTCTACTCACTCATTGACAATTTGTCTCTGCTTCTCCCAGTTCAGCCCTGCTTACGGTATTGGAGGCATTCCAGCTGAAGCTACTATGGCACTCCTGGCCTCCAACTTACCGTCTGACTGCACCTATTTTGCCTCCAGAAACCCTCTCCTCCCTTCTGGAGTTCTTTGTTCCATGCGCTGTGTCCAAAGACTCTCTCAAGCCTTCCCGAAGAACCTGCCCAGATTTACCACACCATCCAGCAAGCAGATATTGCACCCAGCAGTCTAATGACCATGCAGTCTTTTCTGGTATCACAAAACCACACAGATGTCTGCTCGATAGAGCATCAGTAGCCCTCTACCACTGTATCTTCCTGAAAACTGGGACCTGAATAGAAATCTCTCTGCAAAAGCATATGTGCCTCAAGATGTGAGATAATTTCTGTCCCTCTCCCCTCTGCCAGATAAGACTACTAGCCACAGAGCCTTCCCCCACCTCAGTGGCTTGGGGTCGGCCTGGAGGTAGGTCTGCTGAGTGATGATTCTAAAGATATTGTCAGTACATCTGTCTGTTACCCCGAAATCTTCTAGTTCAAGTGTCATGGTCTAAAGGACTAGGATGTTGGGCTAATTGCACTGGATACACATAGTTGTCACTGAAATACACAGGTGGAGCAAACTGAGGATTCCTTGCTACTCATTATGGAAATAAGCAGCTGCTGATTTAGTTTGCTTATTGTTAGAAGAGCTCTGATAGGCTCTGTACCCAGCTCCAGGCACAGACCCCTGAAGGAGGAGCCATTCAAATACCTAAAACAAAGATACATACAACACTCCTCATCTGGCAGATATCCTTTTGCATCACCCAGCACCACTGGTCTAGACCCACTACGATCCCACGGTGAGTCTTTGCTTTCTCTCTTATTCCTTGTCTCTGACATTCACCGAGGGAAAAGTGAGAGCTAAAAGCACAGCGTAAGGGATGCTGAAACAAGCAGCCATTGGTAAGCATGCACTGTTACATTGCTTTGCCCTCTTGTACACTTTGGATCTCCATTTTTTTAGATTGGAAGGACATTTTTACAAACATTTCAGTTCAACTGCCCTAAGCAGAGGCATTCCACAGAAGTCAGAAACTGTGACTTGGCAACAAGAGACCTTATGCTAAAAGCACGGTTGGGGTTTAAGTATGTTTGGTCTGTTTGGTTACATTTCTGCTATGTACTGATAGTTGTTCAGACATCCTCCTTTAGCTTAGATCTACTGCCTGAGAGCTCTGCACTCGTGGAAGACAGCAAGACCCAGCAAAATGGAGAGCAGCAACACCCAGCAAGGACTGTGAAGCACAACGTGTGTAGTTGCCACTGGAACAGATGCTTCATGGGAGTTAGGCTAAAATGAAGCCCAGCTTGCCTGGAGATGAGGGACCAGGACAACTAGATAAGGGAGGACACACATCTGAGTTCCCATAAAGTGTTTGGGGACCACTTTCCTCAAAATAGTAGGATACCGGGCTCTCCCAGACCTCAACTCCCACAGCCTCCCTCATTCCTTCAGCCCAGGGCTCTGCTC
Organism: Oxyruncus cristatus; assembly: GCA_013399855.1. Taxonomy (NCBI): domain Eukaryota; kingdom Metazoa; phylum Chordata; class Aves; order Passeriformes; family Cotingidae; genus Oxyruncus; species Oxyruncus cristatus. The sequence goes on along the minus strand of VXAY01004422.1, from coordinate 479,948 downwards.
ACATGCTGTCGTCAGCGAAACTTGTAGTAACCATGCTGATGAACATAAGAGATGGAAAGGAGAACCACCGCTTCTTGAGGGGGAGGCTGAGGAAACAGGTGACGTGTGGTGGGAGGACGTGCAGTGAGAAATGGAGAAATGAAAAATAAAAAGTTTTCACTAGAGTTGTGACAAATGTAGCTCCTCTAAGTGTAATGGAACTAGACGGCAGAGTGGGCAGAGACAACTTGATGGCCTTTAAAAGAGGAAGGAGTGAAAAGTACTTGAAAATACTGAAGTGATCTGTGTCCTGAGCACCCTGACTCTCAAGCTCTGGGGATTCATGTTGAGGTGATTCTAAGAAGCTACTGGTCCGAGTTGGCCACCCACTGCCACAGGTTGCTGCCCTATCACTGACTTACCAGAAGTAGTGGTGCGCCCACACCATAGACACCAGACTGTTACATTGACATAAACTGAGGTGACTGTGGCTAGTTCAGTTTACTAAGATGTGGACTGTGGTGGCCAAGGCATCTCCTTCTTGATCCCTATCAGGTTTAGTTGAATAGGTGACCAGCTGAGATCAGAAACGTCCTGAGTCACTACAGCCTAAGGAGACAAGCACCAAAAGTGGCCAAAAGAACACCAGGAGAACCTCAATACCATTTTAGCCAATTTGCTTGTCTTTAGACCTCCTTTTCTCTCCCCAGTCCTGGTCATCCAGCACCTCCATGGGTTTGGGAATGAGCCTGTGGCCAGGCAGAGAAGGTCTGTAGGGAGCTGGAGAAAGAGATTGTCTCTGCTGGAGCAGAGATTCGCAGGTCAGTGTCCTGGACTCCGGTTGAGGTGTGGGTAGAGCCCTGAGGCAGTTGAAATGGGGCCGTGGTCAGGGTGGGGGGACCCCCTGCGCAGTTGAAGCAGGAGCAAGAAGGGCTGGTGGTGCCCTTGGGATCTCAATAATGTTGCTGAATTTTGATCATCTCTGCTCATATTAAGGAATTACAGACAAAAACCTGCTCCAGCAAATGATTTGCAAAACTAAGATAAGTCCACTGTAATTGAAATTCCTCGTTGTTATCTTGGTCAGGTGCTCTGATAACCACAGTGCAAATGACCACTGCCGAGCAAAAAAGATGCCAGCCTTACACCTGGTGCCAGCCTTGTACTGCTTCTGGAGATTTGTTTTAGCTCTGACTACAGCTATCCCTGCACATGCTAGGAGGAGCTGCCAATAAATGGCAAGTAGTCCCATGGGAGTCACAACTAATGGCTGCTGCTCAGAGAGATAATCAGCATTTAATAAAGGGTGAACTTCTACCTCTACACTTCTGTGGATAGCATTAATGCATTACTTCTCCCTCCTTAGCCACATATTTCCACAAAACTGGTAGAAATTAAATGTTTGTGAAATGACCCTTCCTCTATTACTCTTACCTGAAATTGCCTGATGGGTTCAAAAGTTATCAGGAATAGCTAGATGGTTGTATGAATGTTGACAGGGACAGACACAAAGCATTATTTTATTAAGAAATTGTTCAAGTTTTTAGAAACACAGATTTTTAAATCACATTAACATCCAGCTAATAGCTACTATTGTGAGGTTTATGTTTCATGTCTGCACAATTCTACCTCACTAACAGCCTGAGAAGGTAAAGGAGCTCAGAAAGAAGACTTCATGCCTTGATGGTCTTCTCTAGGAAGGAGTGATGACAGGGCCAGGACTCAGCAGAAGGGCTTGCATAAATACTCCTTAGAGAGTAACAGTTTTGCTTTGCACATCTAATTCTAGACCTTTCAAAGATGCAGTTGTCTTCTTTCTCCTCTCCAATATTTTATAAATTAAATCCCTTCTCACTCTGTCCACTTCCCATGTTATGCTTTACCTTCTCATACCTTGAGACTTGAAGGTGCAGAGGTTGCCGCTGTTATTGATACTGAGCTTCTCAATAGCTAAAAAGCCTTACTGCTTCATGTATTTGTTTCTCAGGGAAGTTCAAGCTTTAGGTATAAACATCTGTGAGTAATTTCTCCTTAGGACTATCTAAAATATAATGAGATGGACATTTTATATTGGTTTGAGTTTTTGTTTACTTGTTCATGCATTTTTGAAAACGGATGCTGCTTGCATGTTTCCTATGAGGCAGATTAACACATTCTAGAGAGCACACCTGAGCCAAAGGTCAATGTTCCTCAGCAAGCAAGCCAGCCAGCAACAAACTGCTTCATGGTTTCTCAATTTTGGTAATGAAGGCTTATAAAGTGAAATGTAAAGTAATTATATTTATTTTTCTTTAAACTTTTACAAACTACTGAAATATCAGTTTTGATAATTTTTGCTTTAATGGTCTGCAGAGCATAGCATCTGGTTTTCTACATACAGTATTATTTAATTTGGAAAATTCCAAGTGTTGCAATAAATTGGTCTGGCAACTTTCACTGCAGAGTTACAAGCTGAGTGTGTTTCACTACCAACCATGCCTACAGTTCTGCCCTTCTGAGAAGTATATGTGTCACAAGACTTAAGATTCTTTCCAACTGAAGTCTGAAATATCTTGGTCATATCTGTGGGTCGCTGTACTTTTTTTGTAAAACACCTCATTGAACTAATCTCACTGCCATTGGCTTTAAACCTCTGGTGTTTGTGCCCAGGACAAGTACTTTGTTCCATGGGAGGCTTGGTTACCTCAGAAAGTTCCGCCAATTATGTCAGGGAAAAAGCCTTTCTTCAAAATGCTCCATGTTGGCCCTAAGCAGAGAAGTAAAAACAGGTTGGTGAAATAGAAGCTGTGATTTGTCACTGTGTAAGGCCAGGAGGAATTACTGAAAAGCTCCTTGTGTTCCCTCCTCACCCTCTGAATCATTCTGGGTATTACAGTTTAGTCTGTGTATTTCAAAAGCAGAAGAGAAATCCATGTTGCATGGTGTTCAAAATGACAGAGCCACCAACAAGCAGCAGATGTGTCATTTGTTGAGATGATGTGTACATACAGATTATTCTGTAAACTGTATCTTAAATTAAAAATTCTAGATTGTTCGTTTTCATAAAGGGAATGGGCAGTTTGAGGAGGCACAAAGAGAGAAAAAAACTTTTTTTTTTTTTTTTTCCAGGAAGAGGTTTTTACTGCTCTGCATCCAAAGACTGAGCAATAGTTAGCTGGTCAGTTTGAGTGTTTTTCTTAAACAAGGAATAATAAGTCATAGGAAGCCTGGCCATAATTCCAGGAGAGAACAGAGTATTTGTCTCTGAGCTATCTGAAGTGGTTGATCAAAATGTCAGCTTCCCTCAGCAAAAAAGCAGAATTACATTAATTTAAAAATATCACAAATATTTCAGCACATAGATACATATACCTTGGAGACTGAGACACTTCTTACTGATGGTGGAAGCAGAATGTTTATATTAGAAATTATTCTTGATGTTTCTGAATGATAAATGTCAGAAACAAATGATCCTAGAGGGAAGTCTATTCTAGCAGAGTTCTAAATCTGCTCTGAAAAGCATATTCAGCCTGAATAAATTGATGGAACTGATATTTTTCATAAGCCCTTGGATTTCTTCTTTCATCTATGGTTTCTCGATACAGATATGTAATATTTTCCCCATGCACTTGGAAAATGTGAATTTCTCCCAAGATGATTTCCTAGTTTTTTTCACCACCACTTCACCCTCATTACTTATCTGCCCTGATATTTTACCTTTCCAAAGTCTTGAATCAATGAATTATCACTGTGAAATGTCTGGTCCAGCAGTTATGGACTACAGAAGTTCATGTTTGGAGCTCTTTTTCTAGTAGAGATGGGAGATGACCAGGTAGGCAGTGAAAAGGGCCTAAGCATCTCTAATCTCTCCTTTATTCTCTACCTTAGGCATGTTTGCACTTCAGAATGAGCATTACACAGAATTTTTCCTTTCTCCCTTTTTTAAAGATTTCAGTAGTTGTAGTTGCTCTAGGACTCCCCAAGGTTATATTAGAGTACAAATAATTTCACAATTTTTATTAAAAAGGGAAGATGGATGGAATGGAGGCCCTAAATCCAGATTATCCACCAGCAAAGCACCCCAGCAGCCCCACACGTAGGCTTGGCACTGCACCCCATGCACTTGCTACCCCTGAGTTAGCTGGTTTCGTTGAAGAGGCCAGAGCTGTGCTTCCATCCTCAAAGGTCAAGATCACTGATGGGTGCAAGTGTTCTCTCTGCAGACCCTAGTGAAAGTAAAGCTACACACTGCCTTGCATTCTCCAGGAATTCAGGTAGAGGTAGTCAGTTTGTTGGAAAACCACCTGTATGGTTTTTAGGGTTTTTTTGGGGTGGTTTTGTTGTGGAAAAAACAAGTCTAAATGACAGGGTGGGAGGTATCTGGGTATGTTGGAGTATTCCTTTTTCCTTAAGCAGACAGGAAAAAAAAGACATGCAGAACTTCTGTTTTGATGAACTGACTCTAGGTGGCAACAACACCCTGTGTAGCCTTACGAGAGGCTAGTCAGGCAAAGACTAATGCTTACAGAGAGTAAAAAGAATTACAGCATTTTCAGTACTGCTTCTAGAAAATTTTACAGCTGATCGCACCAGCTGCACATTGCTGGAAACATTTTCAGATCCTGCCAGTTTTCATTGTAATAGGGGACTTGGTTTCAACACGTATTTTGAATAAGATGCTGCATGTTTCATTTTGCAGCTATAATGCTGCAGGTGTGTAGAGGAAAATTGGCAAATTATTCTCTTTAGGTTATCCTGCTTGGGTGGGCAATCTCAGGAAGCGCATGTATAACCCTGATTTGTAGTGATGCCCGTAAAAGTGCACAGGTGGATATGTACAATTGCATTTCTCTAGCATTCACCGAGGATGCTCTTGAAATGCCACTTCATCGTCCTGTCAAGAAAACAGCCACACAGATACCTATGGAATGCTTGACACATCTTCCGTGTAAAACACTGTATTATCTGCCAAGAGATTCGTAGTGCCCTATGTCATTCCCTCTTCGCTACGTATCCACCTTGCTGGGCTTAGAAGCAGAGAAGTAAACACTTGCACAATATAAAAATCCTTACAAGTCTGATGGCCTGCAGCATTATCACGTTTTTCTCAGAAGTCAGTTTAACTGTTAACTCCGCTGACCCTCGAAATATTGAAATCTATTATTGATGTGTTCATAGACATAGGGAGAAAGCAGAGAAAAAGATACTAGCTTTGATTACCCTTTGCAGCAAAAACCTGTCATTGTAACCACAGTATATACTAAAAATGACCACAGAAAATCTTTCAGGTGTGACAACATCATGTTTGTAGCAGGCCAAAGTGTCTGATGGCATCTGCAGGATATGATTACTCTTTATTACTCTGTCAAAGTGACAAAGCTGCAAATCCCTGTGATTAAATCAGCTGGTTTGTATAATTGACCCATTCACCTGCATGTTGTCAATTAATCTCCTCTGGGGCTATTTCCATTATTTCAAACCTCTAAGCTGCTTTCAAAGACAAGAACTGTCCTTTAAATGTTAAAATGTGTTTCCTGAAAGCAATTTCTTCCTTTCTTAGCCAAGTGTGGAATTTCCCTTTAAATTATACTGAATCAGATTTCCAGATTAACAGTATTCTGAATCGATATCTTACAATACTCCATAAGCCTGGTACACCAATTTTTTAAATATATATTTATAAATAAATAAGGATTTGTTCTTAATAGGTATATATAAACCTATCTAGGATGAGAGTGCCCTAAAAAGGAAAAAACCTTTAAGGTACTTTGGTATTTTGTGTAGCATGGATTTTTATTAGTTTTTCTCCCTTCCAATTAAGCAGTCATTTTATTACACATTTATCAAAAAGTGGGGAGATAATGGCAAAAGTAGTGTGAACACAAT
>VXAY01004422.1:463331-473922 GCA_013399855.1 Oxyruncus cristatus | reverse complement strand
TACAAATAATTTCACAATTTTTATTAAAAAGGGAAGGTGGATGGAATGGAGGCCCTAAATCCAGATTATCCACCAGCAAAGCACCCCAGCAGCCCCACACGTAGGCTTGGCACTGCACCCCATGCACTTGCTACCCCTGAGTTAGCTGGTTTCGTTGAAGAGGCCAGAGCTGTGCTTCCATCCTCAAAGGTCAAGATCACTGATGGGTGCAAGTGTTCTCTCTGCAGACCCTAGTGAAAGTAAAGCTACACACTGCCTTGCATTCTCCAGGAATTCAGGTAGAGGTAGTCAGTTTGTTGGAAAACCACCTGTATGGTTTTTAGGGTTTTTTTGGGGTGGTTTTGTTGTGGAAAAAACAAGTCTAAATGACAGGGTGGGAGGTATCTGGGTATGTTGGAGTATTCCTTTTTCCTTAAGCAGACAGGAAAAAAAAGACATGCAGAACTTCTGTTTTGATGAACTGACTCTAGGTGGCAACAACACCCTGTGTAGCCTTACGAGAGGCTAGTCAGGCAAAGACTAATGCTTACAGAGAGTAAAAAGAATTACAGCATTTTCAGTACTGCTTCTAGAAAATTTTACAGCTGATCGCACCAGCTGCACATTGCTGGAAACATTTTCAGATCCTGCCAGTTTTCATTGTAATAGGGGACTTGGTTTCAACACGTATTTTGAATAAGATGCTGCATGTTTCATTTTGCAGCTATAATGCTGCAGGTGTGTAGAGGAAAATTGGCAAATTATTCTCTTTAGGTTATCCTGCTTGGGTGGGCAATCTCAGGAAGCGCATGTATAACCCTGATTTGTAGTGATGCCCGTAAAAGTGCACAGGTGGATATGTACAATTGCATTTCTCTAGCATTCACCGAGGATGCTCTTGAAATGCCACTTCATCGTCCTGTCAAGAAAACAGCCACACAGATACCTATGGAATGCTTGACACATCTTCCGTGTAAAACACTGTATTATCTGCCAAGAGATTCGTAGTGCCCTATGTCATTCCCTCTTCGCTATGTATCCACCTTGCTGGGCTTAGAAGCAGAGAAGTAAACACTTGCACAATATAAAAATCCTTACAAGTCTGATGGCCTGCAGCATTATCACGTTTTTCTCAGAAGTCAGTTTAACTGTTAACTCCGCTAACCCTCGAAATATTGAAATCTATTATTGATGTGTTCATAGACATAGGGAGAAAGCAGAGAAAAAGATACTAGCTTTGATTACCCTTTGCAGCAAAAACCTGTCATTGTAACCACAGTATATACTAAAAATGACCACAGAAAATCTTTCAGGTGTGACAACATCATGTTTGTAGCAGGCCAAAGTGTCTGATGGCATCTGCAGGATATGATTACTCTTTATTATACTCTGTCAAAGTGACAAAGCTGCAAATCCCTGTGATTAAATCAGCTGGTTTGTATAATTGACCCATTCACCTGCGTGTTGTCAATTAATCTCCTCTGGGGCTATTTCCATTATTTCAAACCTCTAAGCTGCTTTCAAAGACAAGAACTGTCCTTTAAATGTTAAAATGTGTTTCCTGAAAGCAATTTCTTCCTTTCTTAGCCAAGTGTGGAATTTCCCTTTAAATTATACTGAATCAGATTTCCAGATTAACAGTATTCTGAATCGATATCTTACAATACTCCATAAGCCTGGTACACCAATTTTTTAAATATATATTTATAAATAAATAAGGATTTGTTCTTAATAGGTATATATAAACCTATCTAGGATGAGAGTGCCCTAAAAAGGAAAAAACCTTTAAGGTACTTTGGTATTTTGTGTAGCATGGATTTTTATTAGTTTTTCTCCCTTCCAATTAAGCAGTCATTTTATTACACATTTATCAAAAAGTGGGGAGATAATGGCAAAAGTAGTGTGAACACAATAAGAAAAGTTGCTTATGCCTATGACATATTGCCTCTCCTCCTACTTCTTACTCCTTTCCCTTTTCTTTCTCTTTCAAGTTGTCAGAACTTTGAACACAAATGGCATATAGGGCCAAACCAAAACGAGTAATGTTATTGAGACTAGTAGGTTTTCTCCCATCAACTAGCTCTGTGAGCTTAGGAAGTGCATTGCCAACGCTAGCTGTCCCTATAGGACAACAGGAGAAATGCGTAGCTTGCTGAGAGCCCAGTGGGTTTCCAGCTGCAGCTGGGTGGGACATACGCTGGCAGCTCACCAGTCTTATCCAGCACTGACGTGGGCAAAATCCATTTGACAACAGGCAGTGAGAATTGTTCTAGGGACTGATAGCTCTTAAATCATGTGTCCTTTTGCTCTTCAGTATAAAATTCTGTGGGGGTCCGTATCACCATCCTTTTACCCCATGGGCATCCCTCCACCTTGGTTTTCATCCGCGTCAATGAGGTTTTCCCACTGGTGATTGAAATACTCCCTGAAACTTGTGAATCACGGCAGTAATGAAAAGCTTATCATCACACCTAAGCTAAAAGTGCCATGAAGTTGTAAAAAATAGCCTTGTCTCTCCAACCAGCCACTGAACCGTCAAAACCATAAGTGGCATGTCAAGGTGGCGGGGCAGGCAGAGGTACTTGTGAAGAGTGGCTGTGGCAGGTATTTGTCACCATGCCATGTTCAGAATCAGCCAAGGGGACAAAAAGCAGCTGCAAATGCTGATGAGATGCAAGAGCTTTCAGAGCATTCTTTACTTGTTTTGGTTTGTTGGGCTTTTTACTCAAATAGGGTCAGACATTGCTTTGTACAGGTTAAAGCATCCTATTTTCTAAATGAAACTGTCTCATGTTTGCAGTGCAACATTTTGGGTGCAATGTGAAATTCTATTCTCTACAGTACTGCCAGCAGTTCCAGATAATCAACAAGGGAAATGATACAAACTCAAAGCAAATCCAAATGTCCATGTGTCCCATAAGTGTAGATTCCATATTTTTGACCCACCTAAAGGAAGTCACTCCATTGCCTGTTTGTACTCAACAGCTGTATCCATTTCAGACTAAGTTTTGTTTGGCAAAAGGGTTATCACATTTTCAGGATTTTTGCCTTCTACCAGATTTACACAATTTTTATTTGGCAGAATAGAAGAGCTCTTGGTGACAGTGGAACAAGCTCTATAAGGAGATATTTGACTGTTTACATGTGATTCTGTTTCAACCAGGTACTCTACTCTTCCTTCCGTATTACAAGTCTCCACTGTGATTTACAATCCTAAATACAACCCTTGTTATTGCAGATGAGTTGGAAAGTAAAACCTCTCTGTGGTCGATCTACACTATATTCTCTCCACAAGTTGTAGAAGAGTTAAGACCTAATCCACCTTTAGGAGACTTTTATTGACTATACTATAAAACCAGATTTTATATTTTGTGCTTATCAGGTAAATCTGGAAATAATGAGAAGTGGAGTAAAGCAAGGCTACGAATTAAATGTAGACTGCACCAATTGACTTATTTCAATGACAAATAATATTTCAAAACTCTGTTTTTTTTCTCTAACTAAAGCCTACCTTTCTGAATTTCTTCCCTTATCCTCAAATCCACTTAAAATCTTGGAGTTACTGACTCTTCAAAAATTTTGTTCTGTGTTCATTTTTTACTTTGGTTCTCCAATTGACTTTTACCATTAGACAATTTAAGTTGGGGATTTTTTGCACAAGGCAAGCAATATTTAACGTAAGAGTTAGATTTATTATATGCAAAATTGATTTTAGGAAAGTAATCATTAATTAATGTCAAATCATTGATTAGATATTGAAAATACTATTGGGACTTACAGATCTTAGTGATGCAGGAACATTTATTCAACATTATTCTGCCTGCAGTGGACTTCTTACTATATGCATCATTAACTCCTTTATGTGCAGTTAACCAACAAACAAGAAAACAATATATTCAAAGTAAAGAGGAAGTTGAAAGGAAAATATATAGTGTCTTTCTTAGGCTTCTCTTTTTTGTTGTTTTTTAAACCTAAAAGCTGCAGTGTTTTGTGTTCCTGCCTGGTTTTCTTGGGTTCATTTTTTCAAACTCCAAGAAGCAGCAAACTGTGTTTATAGAGGCTTCAGGCATTAGGACTTCTGATATTCTCTCACAATGTAATTAACGTTCCCTTACCTACTCCTTCATATCTCACAGAATGTGTATTTCCTCTGGGAACTAGTGTACCTCAAGAAAGCTAAGATGCTAGGACATAATGTGAATGCTATCAATTCAATAAAATGAATGCAATAAAAAATTTTCATGCCCCTGATTGACACAGAATCATATCCCAGGGAAAGCTGAGCTACCATTAGGTTGCTATTTTGTTCCTTGCAATTGTTTGGGACAGGGGTGGGATGCGTAATGGTTCATCAACATTTTTATGGAAATTCATCCTGGCTTTAAAAAAACAAATAAACAAAAAAAAACTCTCCAAGAACAAAACATTATATAGATAGGGTTGATGGCAAATGACTATTGAAATGCAATTGTTACGGTTTTCTGCAATTGCTTTAGCTGGGCTATCACATTTTGTGATGTGGCTGGGAAATGCAAAGGGGAACAACCATTGCTGGTACCAAATTGCTGCACAGACTCCAGCTGTGAGCCCGTAATAGGGCTTTTTTTGTGTGTGAAGCAAGAAAAGATGGGCTCATTTTGAACCTGTTAAAGTGTAGTATGGGTTGGTCAATCTACTTGAACAATCTCAGACTGGTTTAATGCACAAATAGCATTGAAAAATCTCTGATTCCTAGATAGCTTCAGTCTGAGGACTTGTTTAGATGATGAGGCTTATAAGAGAGTGAGAAGGCAACAGGTGTAGTACTGCTCTGTACTGACATCATAATTAACTATCAAATTTAAGCATAATTCAGGTTCATATGTAAGTAAATCTGTGTGAAGTGTAAGTAGTTTTTTGTTAGATGAGCATCTTGGGATATGTGTGTTCTTGTCACACTGTTATCTTTCCCAAGATGTATGAAGTCCCTACTCTTTTTGCCAGGCACATTTAATGTGGTGTTGCACTGAGCATGAAAAATATAGATCTAAAATGGGTGAATCTGAACGTGGGGAAGAAAAAAAATCTCCTAATGTCTCCAGCTGGGGGTTTTGTGTGACTTGAGGTCAAGGCTTGAGGTGAAAATTTCATTGACTGGGGATTGTAACATATTAAAAAAATGAAAACATTCTGCCTCCAAAGTACCTAGCTTCTGTTGGTTTTCACTGAGTGAGTTTGCATCTATTTGAAGAAACATTAACGGGTCACATATTCAGCCTACCCCTGAGCTGGGTTAAGTATGAACCACTCTGCGAGTTACCAGCAACAGCAATCAAGAGGTTTTCAGACTGGAATCAGATGGTGCTTTGCAGGATTACTTAGATCATGGACCATACAAATACAGATCTACGCCTGTCACATGGACGTGCCTTTAGATACCTGAATTCCTGGAGGCCAGATCTGCAAATGAGTTTAAAAAGACCAGTTTGCGATTTTCCAGCAATATTGTCCTGGGTGAACTGTGAAAAAAGAAACACACAGTTGTGCAGTTGGAGAGGATGTTCACCCAGGCACAAAGGGGTGACTGTCCGTGGTGGAATATTAGTTCCTCCTGTATAAGAAAAAGAATCTGCATATCAGATGAGAAGCAGTATCATCTGTTACTATATTTTCTCCCCCTAACCACCAGCAAAAGCTGCTTCGGAAGAAGCTTCAAGAAATTCAGCAATTTGCCTAAAGAGCAGTTTAATGTTAATGCTCCTTTCCCTGGCCCTCTAGCTTAATGACAGGAATTGAAATATTAAGGTTTCTATCCCTTTACATGTTTTATACAATCTAGTCCTTTCTCTAAATTTAATCTCATGTAACAGCAAGTGCTTTCACTTTAATAGCTAATATTTCCTTTCATCACTTTCAAATTTATATCTTTTTAATTCTCCTGGATGCACTCTTGTTCTTAAATTATGGGGGGGGTGGGGAAGGGTGACTAGAAATGCACAATTTATCCTCTTTGTACCATTTATCATTTTTTATAAAGCTCTATCATGTCCTTTCTTCATGCCATTGAGATACAAAATTTTCTCTCTCAGCGTCTATCATTTGTTTTGCCTGTCTCCAGACAATTTCTGTGTCTGCTATATCTATTTTGCAGCTGAGTTCCCAGAACTGAACAAAGTACTCAAGATGTAGCAAAGAACCGACCTGTGGGAATTACAATGTTTCCAGTCGGATTTTTTTTTTCTCTCCCGCTAGCATTTTGTTCAACACTGATGTCCACTGAGCTTTTCACAATAATGCCAGGATTTTTTTTCTGAGCAGTTGCACTCAGTTAAGGACCTAGTAGTTTATGTGAGTAACTCAAAATATGCCATCCAATGTAATGCTTTCCCAGCATTAATCCCTCTGGCCACTGTGATGTTTATTCAGCTTCTTAGAATAGGTTTCTCTTCACTATCTCTGAGGCTCTTTGACAGCAAGCAAAATTAAATAATGGTATTCGTTCTGTAGGTGGCCACATCATTTCACCTCTTTCCAGATCAATAATATTTTTAACATGCCCTTTTAACTCGTGTTTCCTTGAGATGCAATGTTGTCACAGGAGGCCTCTAAATCTATATATGCACTTGGGATGCATCTACACTGCCCAGCACAGTGAATACAAACACAGTCAAGCATGTCTATAACGGTACAGCACTGCACTTCAACCTGTATATTGCCTGTTTCTCAGCAGGCTAACTCACTGTTTTGTTTTCAGTGGCTGTGGTATCTCAACAAGGCACTACACGGTGAAGGGTGAGCATGAGCCTGGTCATGTTGAAAGGCAAGGACATATTAGTAATATTTGCTTTCTGGCATTTTTGAATGCTCAAAATACTTTGTCTCCCACCACAAGTTTTTATAGGACACCATATAAACCTCTGACAATTATTTTGTTAAGTGATCAGCTGCGGGTCTGGACATATGTATACATACTTGATTGTCCTTATGCCCACACCTTCCCAATGGGGTAAAAAAAATAGACGTAGAAATAGGGGGATTGTGAGTCTGAGCATGCCCCAGATACCATGGATCTGGTATCTACACTGCTCCTACTCAAGCTCTCCTTCCCTACTTTTTGTGTCCCTCACCCCTAAAAGCCACTCCCAGCCACTCAGGCTGCTGCAGTGGCTCTGCCCAGCCAGAGCCACCTGTAAGAAGCATCTGGCAAAGCCGGGGAGGACCTGTGTCCTTCTGGCATTCCAGTCCTTTTGTACTGCTGTAGCTTTGTCTCCTCAGGACATCCAGAAATCTCAAGCAGTGGTTTAAAATACACATTTCTGCCCAAGGTAAAGAAAAAAAAATTGCTCTGGGGAAAGTATATTTTGCTTTTACAAAGACAGAACCCAGGAGTTCATCCCCTGTTTTAGCATATTCATTTTTTATTGCTTCCTTCAATTATCACTTCAGCTCGTTTTCCAGGTTCCAAAGTCTCTAATTTCCAAAATGACTGCTAGCCTATAGACACAGAAAAATGGTTTTGCACTGTCTACTGTCAAAGTTATTACTACAATTACTATATTATTTAAAATTTATATTACACATATCTAAAAGGCTGCAATTAAATTAGGTCCCACTGCACTCACCACTACACAAATGTGTAACTAATGGCATTTCAGGCCCTCAGGAAAAACATACAATTCTAAGAAAAACTCCTCTGGGCAGAAATTTCCTATATTTTTGTTCTATGGGAAAACAGTGGCTGGTGTTGGTACAGCCTAGAAGCTACACCACAATCTATAATAGTAGTAATGATAATTAATATTAGTATTAAATATTATTACTTCAGTTTTATCACAGCTTCCCCTCTCCTTTGTTTTAATGTGATGTGGTAAGAATCTGTTTCATTCCTTCAGCTGAAGCATTCTTTATTCAAGGTTTTGGTGATATTTAAGGGTACTTTGCTCTGCTTCCAAGCAACAAATAGGCCAAAAGTGTTTGGTGGGATGAATGGTGTTTGGAGTGAGAACAAACAGCAAAAGAGAGGGGACACCATCAAAAGCTGGAAATGTTATTCTTCACCGTCAGCCTAGAAAGGGAAATGTTTTTAAGTCTGTGTGTAGAACTGCATTGAAGATTAAAAGCTCCAGGAACACATGAAATAATATCAGTACTCAGGTGCTTTGTATCAGTCAAGACCAGACAGTAGTCTTCCCTATAATTTTTCCATCTCTTCCTGTGCCCCCACTTGGGAGAAAGTGTTATGAATTTATTTTGTAAGAAAAATGCATAGCCATCATACCTACAGCATTGCATTTCTTGCCACCAAAACAACGACCATTTCTTTGAGCAAAGTTTATGTTGCTCAACTCTCTTCTCTAAATGCATCTTAAGTTGAAAAGCATTCTTACTCTTCTAAAAGATTTTGTAATATGAATTGCTTTCCAGCATTTTAGGGTTTTTTAAAACTATATTTGTTTGAATTGTTATGAATATTGATACTCCATTTGATTAAAAGGATGTGAGCATTCTTTTATATCAGGAAAAATGAGCAGAATTTCTCCTGTGCTATGAGATCCAGCATGTGGCAGATCTTTCACTTCTCTAATGTTACTCTTTCCACTTCAGAGCAAGTAAATTCACTGTATGGTAAAACAAACAAAAAAATAAGCTCTGCCATGCTCTGACTGGATTTAGGTTTGGGTTTTTTTTAAAAAAAAATCCTAGAATTAATATTTAGCATACAAATTAGATAGATAAATATGTGGTGACCCCCAGTCTTTTGTACCCAACCTTCTGTCTCCCTCATTTGTGCCGTCGTTGTCATTTGGCTGTGTTAAGGTCTGCCAGCAGCTCTGCTGTAAGCTGTGTTGTTTTGTGAAGAGCTCCAGTGGGGGTCTTTCTTGTCTTTGGCAAACTCTTCTTAAAGAGTATTTTCTGCAGTGTGCCAGCAGCTCTTGGCACAGATTCATCAACTCACAGTAACTTGCAGCACTGATACTTAATAGTCATCCCCTGTAGCTTAGCAGTAGCTGAGATGGATAATGCAGCCTCCGAGTTGTTCTTTGCATGTTGGACTTCTTCTGTTTGGCAAACTTAAAAAGTTAAATCAATATAAACGGGGGAAAGAGAAAAGGGGAGATCCATCTTGCACTTTGAAGGATGTTTTATCAACTTTACTGCTATTGAGAGAGAGAGAATAAGAATGTTTCAGGAAGAGAAATTAGAAGAGACTAGATTCAACAAACTGATACGACTGGGCCTCTGGTGGAGGAGGAAAGAAGAAAGGAGGGACTGCCTCAGCTTTTGGCAGTCGTGCCAAGCAGGGAGAAGGATGTGAAGATGGGCATCCATGACACACCTCAGGTTGTTGCTGTAGGAAAACATGCCACTCCCTAGACTCAAGATAACAGAAGACCCTAAATCTCAAAAACAGTAGAACACAATGATATGTCCCATCCACCTGGACACTTTACCCTGATCAATTCTCAGCCTTTCCCTCCTCTTCCTTCCCATCACCGGGTGTTTCCCTTGCCGTTTGCTGCCTGCACAGCGCCCAGGGCAGGGGGCTCTATACCTCCTCAACCCTTGGGGTCTGCTGCATCATACTAAACACTCCGCAGAAGTCAAAAAACCTACTGCATTCTTGGATCTTCAGCGACCACGAGCTGCTGTCCAGAGGGGTCCCAGCTCCAAGTTCCCACACGAAAGCAGTTCCTCACCTAAGGATGTGGAGCTAAACCACGTACACAAGATGAACAGCTGTTGCTAAAAAAGTTTGGTCCCGGCTTTGTCGGGGTTTTGTGGTGATGCTCTGAGATCAAAAAGGCTGCAAAGGCGGGGGAGGGGGGCAGGAGCGGGAGTGCAGGTCAACTCCCGAGTTAAATCGGTATGGGTTCTCCCTGGGTCTCCGCTGCCCGGCGGTCCGCTCTTGGAGTGTGATTGTACCTCTGTGTGCATTTTAGGGGCCAGTCTCCCTGAGGAGGCGGCAAGGACGGGGCAGGGGTGCTCTGAGCCGAGGAGCCACATCCTAGCCCACGGATAGGGGTTAAGGTGAGGGCGGCGAGGCGCATTCCCACCCCCGGGCCGGGCTGGGCGGTGCCGGGGGCTGGCTGCAGGCGGAGGCGAAGGAGGAGGAAAAGGCCAAGATATTCCTGAATGAACGGCTCTCTCCTCACCCCGCACCTCCGCCCGGCTCCCGCCTCCCTCCCGCCACTCGCCGGTGTCTGTTCGAGGCGCAGCCAGTTTCTATAGCGACGGCGCTGAGCCGCGGCTCTTCCGAGTAGTAACAAAGCCCGGCCGCCCGCTGCCGCGCCGGGGCTGCGGGGGGGGACGCGAATCCCTCTCCCGGGGACACCGCGACAGGTACGGAGCGAGCGGATGCCCGGCGGCGAGGCTCGGGGACCTGCCGCCGGGGGAGAGAGGGTCTCGCCCGCGGGCCGGGCGGCGGCTGCGGGGGAGAGGGGGAGGCGTCCGTCCGTCCGTCCGTCCGTCCTTCCCTCTGCTCGCGTCTGTGGCAACCGATGGACAGCGGGGAGGCGTGCGGGAGGGGAGCCGCAGGTACGCCCCGGGCGACCCCTTGCCGAGTTGGCCGCGGCGGTGGCGCGGCTCCCCCGGGTCCCCCCCGCTGGCCGGGGCGGCGGCGGCGGGAGGGGAC
>VXAY01004422.1:401213-463231 GCA_013399855.1 Oxyruncus cristatus | reverse complement strand
TGGAAATTTTGGGGTTGCAAAGTTTCATTTCTTCAGCTTTATGAAGTAATGATAAATAGGGTAATAGTTTTAAAATGCGCCACTTAGTTAGAAAAAAAAATATAAAGGATTAGTATTATACAGCTAACAAGAAAATCACTGCTTGTTTCTAGGAGTAAGTGTACGGAAGGGGTTTAGGTAAAATGAGTGTAGCTTTCAGAGTCAGAGGCTAAGATGGTAGAGGTGATAAACGTTTTCTTATCTCGGGCAACCAAGGTTAGGCAAGAATTAGCAGTCCTTACCTACTAATGTCAAAGGGTGGGTGGGAAGGTCGTTAGCAGGTCATCTGCCTGAGCAGTGCTTGTGGCGGCTGTAATCAATAACATCCGAATAGTAGTTCCCTGTATGAATAACCATGCATTTCAGCAGAAGTTTAAAATTCAGAGGAACTTCCCAACGATAACAGAACGGCTGACCCTGCATGATGAGGTCCTGAGGAGCAATCATTATGGTTCGTTGCTGAGTGATTTAGGAAATAAACTAGATAGCGAGGCGAGGCAAAATTGTGCTGTGACTTGTATGCAGCCAGCAGCATATTCTAGATGGGAATCTTCTTGGATGTGAACAAGGGCAAAAAGGGAAATTGTGAGATGAGGAGAGTGTGGCTATCACAGTTATTGAGTGGGTGGACAAGAATTGACATTTTAATTAATATGTAATCTAAATATCAGATTATTTGAGATTTTAAACACTACGCATAAGGTAGTATCAGGGCATCAGAACTCAAAGGCTAAGCATTGACTGGAAGAAGTTTGAGAAGCATATAACTGAAATGTTAAGTGGAGCTACCAATACCATTTCAGTAAATGATGTGAAAATAGTGGAAAGAGAAGATACAGCAATCATGAATACAAGTAGCAGAGAAAATGGAGACAGGCTTCTCTTGCAGAAGATGTATAAATGAAATTAAGTTTTAAATGAGGCTTAATAAAGTCAAAACGTTTCTCAATATAAAATTTAAGCTAGTAATGTAGCAACAGATGCAGTGCAATTCAGATGTAGTTTTTTAAAAACGGCAACAACAAAAAAAAGGGTGGAATTTCTCAGATATGTTGATTGCAGTGGTTTGCCCAGTGTTTATAAGTGCTTGTCCTTCACTTTTTTCGAAAGTGTCACAACAGTTGTTCTGTTGAAAAAGTTATAACCTTCTGAATGACCTCTGTTTTTCCATGCAACACTGGAAGGAAAACTCTTGAGTTTATTAGATGTGCAAAAATGGAGACCTCAGATTAGTTTAGCATGATGGAAAATAGCATTTCAAGACCATACTCTGGGCTATCTGAAATTGAATGCACCTAACAGGAAATAAAAAGTCAGCTGCGTATAATAAAGACGCGGATGCTTCTACTCCCTTAGGTGCATGGCAGAGAATGAGAAACGTCAGCACTCAATACGATCTTGCCTTAAAGGCAAAAGGGATTAGTAATACATATATGGTTGTGCTAACAAGTGGCATTTCAGTCCTGAAATTGTTCCCTGTGGAACAATTGCAAACTCCACTAGATGAAGTTTATCAGAGGTAAAAACAATGCAGTAGCTGAGGCGATATCAGGAAAGAACAGAGTAGTTCAGTACGGATAATACATCCCATAATACAGCGTGACATACATAAGGGTTTCTGATGGTCTAAACAGTTCTAACAATTAGATCTTAGTCTCTCAGGCTGTCATTTCACACCTTTCTGATGCTCTTCAGTCCACACTAGGTTTATAAGAAGCCTGTTCTGAAATTCTCATGAAAGCATCTTCTAAAGCTGTGCACTCTGTGCACTGATATAAGGCTACTGCAGGGGTCTGTTTTCCAGTATTCCTCTTGCTGTGCTCAGTCTGAGTTTAACATGTTTGTCTATACCCTAGGTGTGATGACTTGCTGTTAAATGTGTTTTTCTGGAGATGCACATGTGCTTGCTGTAGCCAGCAACTATTTCAAATATACAGGGATGCTGCCTAGAGGCAGTGATTTCAGTCCTTCCAGACAGGTTGCTAAGGAGTATTAGGGATCCTTGGAGAGCAAAGCTCAGGAAATTCTCCTGTGGCCTTTGCACACGTTGCGTGCTGAAGTGCTGCCTATCCAATATAAACTACTGTTCTGACAGTAACATAGTATGGGTAGATGTGTACCCTATGTGTCACAGTGTATAACATATGATAATTGTGACTTTCTAGTATAAAGAAAACATTTGCAAGTGTGAGAGTGCTGTGGTAAGCTGCACTGCAAAGAGGTAAAGCCTCTTCAAAATGTACCTTAAGTTTCAAATTCATTTGCAAAGACAGATAAAGAAGTACAAGATGTGCAGCTTTTAACCTACTATAGCTCTAAAATTTTTAACATCCAGTCCTCTGTGTTTCATTCTTCCTGAAGAGACCATGTAGCAGGATTTTAGGCATAATAAATGCCATAATTCAACATACCTTTCCTTTTCCCATTTTATCTTTTCCACTATAGATGGGTGAACGCAAACATTAGGTAAAAGTTGAAATAACGCAGAAGCAACTAAAGTTTAGTCCAGGCAGTATGAAAACCTGAGATGTTCCAGTATCTCTGAGCAGACTTCAAATTCACTTAGGTTCTGTCTGATACTTGTTGCCATTTCCAGAAAATTTAACCAAAGGGTTACAAAGTTGTGGTTCCCTGAAAGACTCAGGTTCACGGGTGTTTTGTAGATACGTATAACATTTTGAAAGTAGCATCTATAAAGATTACTACCACTGGTGTTACCATATTCAGAAATTGGGGAAGGGAATGGAACAGACTGGTTTATCTCTCAGCTTTCCTATCTTAATTAGGAATTGCCCAAGTTATTTGCAGAAATGGAAGCCTGCTAGAAAGAAAGGGGTGTGACAATTTGGATTTGAGAAAACCTGAAGGTGTATGGAGCTGCAGTGAGGAACAAGGTGGGGTTTGATGTGTGGCCCATGATGGAGATGTAGCCCTGGAGTCAAGGGGCATGGTGGGAGAGTTACCTGGGACTGGTATGAGGAGTCAAGCTGAGATAGTACAGGGACAGCCTGGTGGAGACCCAGTCAGGAAAATCTGTAGATATTAGACTGTGTGCATCAGTCCTCACAGTGGATGGCCCAGCGAGGTGCTGAAGGCTTCTTTTAGACCCCCTTTTGTAAGCCCTCAAGGCTTCATTAGCAGTATCTGTGGCAAAGGGTGCTGGTCAAGAAACCCAAACCTTTCCATAATAGTTTCAGCACAGGTGGTGTTCCAGGCAGGGGAACTCATCTTGGCAGGCAGCTCATGACAAAGAAAGAAAACTCTCATTTCGGATGGATGTACTCAGGCAGGAGATGTTCTCCTGTGAACGGAAAGAAAATATTCCCCCCTTGGTGACTCACAAGCAGTGACCTGATGAGAGGCTGCTTGAAAAAGCATTTGACCTTGAAGCTTCTGCTGTGACATAGCTTTATATGAAAGTATGGCTTGACCGCTGAGGAGCTACCCTGCAGGTGTTTATCAAGGACCTGCAGAAGCCATTTGTCTCCCAATACATGATGGGGGACCTGGAGTATTTCCACAGTAGTATTCTCTGTTGAAAACAAACCTATTCAAAACTCAGGCTGATACTGGCTTTTCACTCTTCAAACAATTCCTGCAAGTAACTCTCAAAAAAAGCTTGTTAAGGTTTACCAGTGCTTCTGCAGCTGTTGAAAACATGTAGTTTATTTAGCTAGACTTGTATAACCAGCTTAAGCAGAAATTTTGGGTAGTGTTGGAATCACCATGTGGGCTGTTGTATAACGTGTGTATAATGAGGGCTTTTATCTTCCTGTATCTTTGTAGTTCATTGAGTTATACTTGTATGCTCTTAAAGTGACAGCTAAATGAAAGTCAAAAAAATAAACAGTGATGTGTTTGGTGCTAGGTTCAAATAGTACAATGAATGAATTGCAGGGCCACAAATTAAACAATGAGAATAAAACAAAGCATTCACTAAATAACTGCCGACTATACTGCACACTCAATGAAACTTCCTGTGGAAGAAAATGATGTGTTGTTGTATGATTAAAACTGTATTGTAATACATATATTCATTGGAATGCTGATGTTTTGTAATGCTCTTGGATTAGTTTTCAGTGTATTACAGACATTTTACTGTGTCCACTAAATCAAAGAGCGCTTTTGTACCTGATGCTTTATTCCTGTAATCAAATTGCCTCTCATTCTCTGGCAAACTAAACAGATTGAGCTCTTCAAAGCCTTCACTTGAAGGAGTTTTATTCAGCTCCTGAATATTTTTTTTTGTGACTGATCTCACTGTTCCTGTGAGAAACTGTCCAGTCTTTCAATGTCCTTTATAGAATGTGAACATCAGAACTGTGCAAAATATCTTAGTTTGACTTTCACCACAGCATAAAAGGTAGTGGTATCTAGAGCTAGAACCCAGCTGTGTTTCCCTCCTCAACTATCCCATGTTGCTAAATCCATGTTGCCATAATCTGGTACTGAATGATTTGTCCTCTGTGACTTGTACATGTCCCTGCACATTTTAGGGGGCTTGGACTAGATGACCTTTAAAGGTACCTTCCAACCCAAACTGTTCTATTTTATGATTCTGTGTTTTTTCAGTTTATTTGTTTTCCATGAAATAGTTCCCCATTCTCAAGGACTGGTTTGATAATTCCAATTCTGTATCTGGTTGTATTCAGGTGCATTTCATTTGAATGAGCCCAGTTTGCTAAATAATCCTGTTCTCTTAGATATTTAATTTTCTGCCAAATTCTTGTGCAATCTATACAATTTATCAGAAGTTATTTTATATTTCCTTCAAGTCCAAAGGTGAAAAAAATTATTAGCTTAGTTCTCAGCCTCCCATTTAAAACACACCTATTAGATAATCCCTTCTAGCAGGTACTAGTGGAGAAAAAACTGTCAATTTTTAATCTCCATGCTTCATTCACACTGAGTTAGGTACCCAATTTGTGTGAATAGTCATAGCTTTGTCTATAGCAATCTGATATGCTAACAATGCAGCTAGAAAGTACTTAAATATTAAAGAGAAATGCTTTTTGTATTTTCTTAATTCCTCATTTTGTTTGTATCACTTGAGAAAAGCTGATAGCTGGAAGTGCTCTCTGTATTTTTCAAGATTCAAATGTATTTCTCCTTTCTTCTCTGCCATCTCCATGCTAGACCTGAAGTTGTCTTTTCCTTCAAATACGTCTCTTGATGTTCGTGCTATTAAGTTCAAGGTTGACACCTTGAATAGCACTTGTTTAGTAAATGGAAATGAAATACGATCTTACTAGTCAGATCTGTCTGAAAAGACCAAAAGGGAGAGCACCTTCTGAATGTATAGCTTATGTTACTCTTCACTGGCCATTAGGTGCTATTTTACACTGAAGATGATAGGCATGGGTACCTGCTCATTTAAAGATCAGCTAACAATCAAAAATTTCATTTCTAGCACACTCCGTCTTTTAAAAAAATAGGTACAAGTATCTATCCAGTAAGATAAAATCTGCCTTCTTTATACTGTAAGTTTTTCTTAGTCTGTAATATAAACTTAATTGTCAAATACCCTGTCTCTCACAGGACAAAGAGAGAACAGAGAACATACCACCGATGATTCGTCTGTTTTTTGTTACTGGTCATTCAGACTTTTTGGTGATGGATGGATGAATAGATTGAGCCTAAAACTGTAAGCCAGCTTGGCAGCTGGCAGGTAAGTTCCTGGAAGCTCACCAAAATACTTTCTCAAGCATTACACTTCTATCTTGCATGTTGTATTTTGCCAAATCATATTGGCAATGAATATAAAATAATATAAATATATTATTTATAGAATATTATATAGAATATAAAATATCCTCTTAAGACAATAAGGATCACACTTAAGCATACATCTACTTTCAGTGGAACTTAAGTGTATAGAGACTTGTACATGTCCTCAGGTAGGGATCTGAAGAAGGATGTTTTCTTGGATGGGAAAACAGAGAAACGGTTCTTGCAAGACTTGGAAAGAGCAAGTCAGAGCTGAAAGTTTATGGTGTGCAGGTGACAAAAAAATGGTGTGATAATATTGCATATTGGTGAATCCCACAAAAATCCCAAATGAACCAAGTTTCCAGTAAATTTTGTGTCATCTGTTTCTGAAGAATAAAGGAAACTTTCTTACATGACTGCTATGCCATCCAACAGGCAAGTTAAAGCATTTTGTAAGCTTGAAATGGGGAAATATTAAGTGCAGTTGTGCATCCCTACCTTTCCCTGGTATATCTCCCAAGATAGTTTGTCCTACAGTAGTGTGCTGTGGTAATGGATCTGGCAGCATTTGCATTAAGAAGATTGTTTTTATGAATATATTGTAACATGGCCAAGCATTTGCTTCTTGCTGGAGTGTGGGGGTTAGGGTTTGAGGATAGTTTTCAGTGTGTACATTGGTGTAAATGTAAGGGTTAGGTAGCAAATATTGACATAGATTTATTAAAATATGAATTCTAATTGACTTTGGGACTGGGAGGAGGGAAGCATATTACAATAATGCATAGAAAGAAACTTTCTTGCATGGTTCTTATAAATGCAGTTTTGATATTCAGATATGTGAACAAACTGAACAGCATTCTGAACTTCATGCTGTTGAAAATTAAGTCATCTGCCTATTTTTCTGTTTCAGTAAAGTAGAATTATTCATGAAATGTCAGTTGTGCCAGTTTTTAAATTAATTTTTAGTTTTAGTGATATTAATATGATGCTTCTCTCACTGTCATTTATATAGATAGCTCATATAGTGCATGTGTGTGTATTCAAAATTCTGTATGTCTCTTGAGAGGGTAACAACTTCTCTGTAGTTCTAGTCCACATACATGTGCAGACACATATTTATACATGCTACCTTCTCAAGAGAGCTAGAATATTTAAAATTATGCAAACATATGCACATGTATATTTATATTTGCCAGCCAGACCAAGGGTGTAAATTGACATCACAGATACATGTGTGGAAATTTCCTGCGTACAGTGCTGTAAATTACTGTACAAACAGGTTTATCCCTGTCACCTTTTGTTTGGCTGTTGCTCTAGGAAGAAACAATTTCACACAGTATGATCAGTAAAGTGCAACTGTGGACATAATTCACGTCCAAAACAGCAGTATCTGTCCACTGACTGTAAAATAGTAACTTGTAATAAACAATCCTACTGCGTAGTCGATGCCTCCTCCTTTATGCTGTAGCAGTCTGCACCTCTTTCAACAGCAGTATTGTGTCTTTATGCTTAGTTTTTTCACCCCTTTATTTCACTTATGATCCTGTCTGCATGAGTGAAGGAAGCCAACCTCATTGGAACACAGATTTTCATTTTTTTAAAGGTCTTTCAAAGAGTTATCCTGTATATTTTATTTTGCTGCTCACACATTAGCAATGTTAGCCAAAGCAGAGATAAACAGAAAAAAGAAACACGAAATAATGCTATGAGAAATAATAACTCCTGGGAAATGAAGAATACACAGTGATCAGCACATGGCTGTCTGTATTGAAAAGAAAGGTTCATATCACCATTACTGCTGGCCCAGAGCTTCTCTGATCACGTTTGAAGAGTTGCATTTGTTTGGGGGTGTTTGGAGGGTTGACAAAGGGCAAGTTCAATGAACATTTGCTTTTATGTTTGTACATGCATAAAATTAAAATTCAAATGCCTCTGTGTGTGTTATAGTAATGCACACAGGTGATGGATTCGATTCAGTATTTGTTGTTCAATCGTTAGCAATACCTTTCATGGACAAGATACAATAATACAAACTTTGCTGTGCTGTGCAAAGTATAGTGTCTAAACAGACAGAAGTGCAACAAGTAGGGTATGTCAGAAAATTCCAGAGAAGGAGATAAATATTATTTGGCATCAGTTTTGAGTCACAATGGATTGAAGTGGTTTGCTGGGTTTTGTGGGGGTCTTTGTTTGTTTCGGTTTGGGCTTTTTTTATGGTAGGAAATATGAAAGATATGGGTCTTTCGGGAAGAAATTTGAATTAGGAGTGGGATTTCTGGACTGATGAGGATGAGAATGAATTTCTACCCTGAAAGTATGTCTGTTAAAATACCTAATTTTGCACTACCAGTACACACTGAAATGTTTATATCAAATTTTCTAGAGAATACACTGAAGGAATGGAGCACTCAGACAACGGGCAAAGCCTGAAAGACTTACAGAAAAAAATCGAACTGAACCCATAATATTGCAAGATCATATTGTTCTGAGAGAAGAAACAAATCTTGGGAAAGCAATTTCATCAGCATTCATAGCATTAAGCAGTGGCACAGTTCCTGTGAAGCCTGCTCCAGAACTGACGTCATTTGTCCACCATGACATACTAGGCCACTCAAACTGGCACACAAATACTGAGCAGCTGCCTCACACAAATCCAGTTGCATATCTCTAGCAAAAGAAAGACTCTAGTCAGAGATATGAATGGTTATTCACCCATCTGCAAAAAGAAATGCAGTGTGCCAGGCAGCAAACAGCAAGCATCATACATTCACTGATGAGCAAAGTGATAATGGGGAAACCACAGGGAATTGTGTTGATAGGAAATGGGCAAATATTGGGGGTCTGTTCAGTTAAACCCACTGGTTCCAGCAAGGACACTTGACAAAGCTCACTTCCCGTGTACAACTCCAGATGTCCACGAAACTTGGGTTGTTTTTTTTTTCCCCGGTGTTTCTTTCACAGAAGCAAAGAATGGCAATGACACTAACACACTAGAGATGGTCCACTCTAGTGTGGAGGTCTGAGAGGAAGGGAACTGAAGTCATACATCTTCTCTCTGCAGGGCCAGCTGCCCTAGAAAGACTGAAGTTTAAGAGTTGTGGCCATTGTGTTCCCAGAGCTGGCTTTTGGGCTCTGGGATATGACAGGTAAGATGTGCACGAGTCACTCCAATTTTAGGGTTTCTTTTCATTACATTTGGAACCAAAAAGGGCTGTTGTTAAGGAACAGACAGTATAGAAACATCTTTGATCCCTTGCCTAGACTGGGTGAATTAGCTAACTGGTGAATATCTCTCTCTGTGCAATCATTATTGTTCATCATTGTGACAGGCCGGAAAGAGCAAACATAATAATTACTGCACGGCATTGTGATAATGGCATTGCGTCCCAGCTTTAAATTGTTTAAACGAAGCTTCTCTTTTATTTAACTCACTCCCTCGTAATTCTGTTAAATCTTTCTTTTCTTTAGTCTTGAATCAGCTTTTCAATAGAGACATCTTGTGTCCTCTGGTGAAGTGGGCTTACAGGCAGGGAATGTCTGTGTTTGTATGTGTGTCACTCCCTTTCAAGTACTGATTGTAGAGCATAACTACGACTGATTAATTTTCTTCAAATGTTAGATGAAATTATCCAGCTAGGTATTATTGTACACATGCCACCTGTAGGTTAAATCATTACTTTATTAATGTAATGTTCAAAGAAATATATTGAGGTACTTTTCATGGAATCATAGAATGGTTTGGTTCGGCACGGACCTCAAAGGTCATCTGGTTTCAACCCTCCTGCCAAGGGCAGGGACAGCTTCCACCGTACCAGGTTGCTCAAAGCCCCATGCAAACTGACCTTGAACATTTCCACTTCTTTTCTCCTGCATTTTCAGAAATGCAATATTTTATTCCAATTGAACAGTTCACCAGCAACAATATTCTGTCATGCTTTCTTTTATGAAGAGATAGTGGTGCTAGTTTTCAGTGTGAAAGTTGCAATTATCTTGCATTTTCCCCAATATATAGTATCGGATTTAGAAACATGGAAGGATTAAGTGTGAGGCAACACATTTCCTCCTTTGTTGCACTTCCTGGAAAATGGGCTATATGTTAGACCTACTTTTGAAAATTAGAACAATCAAAGAAGTAATTTATTAAAAAGAAAAGTGCCTGAAAATGTGATCATTTTCGTTCAAATATGTACATATAAATTTTATCTTCATTTGCTACTGCAGTTCATGTGTGATTCAATCAAAAGTACTCAACTGTCAATTTTGTTTGTGTGTTTCTTTTACTTTCATTCGAAGTGCTGAGAATGTGTAATGAATAGAATCCTACAGATGAAGACACACATATGGAAATTGCACTAAGTGCCTCTGCTGAAACTGAGGGCTCTCCCTTAAAGGCCAGCCTCATGTTAGAGGTACAGAGGAGGTTGCCACCACCCTCAGGGATGACTAGATCCCAAACTGTGGCACAACTGGCAGTTCCATCTAGGTAAGGAGCAAAATGTCATCTGCCAAACAGCCTCAGGGAGACTTTAGTAAATCATATAGCAGTAGCCAACATTTCCAAGCTGGTATTCTTTAGTTATGGATTATGGAAGCCAACTGGATATTCACTTGGCTTTGTTTATCTAGAGCAATCCTGTGGTCTGTACTGACCACAGGTAGATGTCAACGCTTCCCAAATTTGCTGTTCCTTGTGAGCCTTTGAAAACCTTCCTTATCATCTTGTGTTTGCTTTGCATGTGGGGGAGCAATGTGCTTGGTATGAGAGGTTGTCTTGGATCTGTCCCCTGAATGGTGAAAGAGCTGAGGGGCATATGAATGCATTCTTCACTGCAAGTCACTGCCCAGAGGGTTTGTGGACCCTCCACCATCACTGGAGACATTCAAAACTAAAATGGACAAGGCCCTTCAGACCTGTCTTTACTTTTGTTGAGAATTGCAATGGAAACCTTGATTGGTGTAAATAGGATTGAGTAGGTGTAGAAGCACCAAAGTAACAAGAATGGCTGTTGATGGCACCCAAATTAGAAGGTCATCTAGGTAACAGCACAGAGCTACGTGCAGCTTCTAAGGACATCCACTTCAGGAGACAGGTCAGTGAGTAAATCCTGATGACTCACAGAGGTGGGACAGGAAGAATAGATTGTTTGTGGTTGCCTAAAGACAACAGAAAAGCACATCCAGCAGCAGCACATGATTGCCAACCTAAGAAGAAACCAGAATTTAGGATGAAGACTGGATAGCTTGCATCCCTTGTCCACCATGTCGTTGCAAGGAATGTATCTCCATTTCAATACTGAACAGATTTTTGGTTACATATGCCTTGGTGCTTGTCAGTGCATGGGATGGACTGAGATTAACACCCTCCCATTTTGTAAGATCTCACTTTGAACTCTACTAAATTGTTGGTACACAGGGTTGCAGTATTGTTTTCTAGACTTTTCAGGAGGTGAGGTTTGAACCAGATGACTTCCAGTGTAAATTGTTCTGTGATTGTATTACTTGAGTGCAGAAATTAGTGGAGTATGTTCCATGAACTTCACTGCACAGGAAGTAAGATTAGTATAATACAATTTTGTGGCCCTTTATTAAATCTTGCATTTTTATCTTCATTTGCTCCAACTACCCATGTCTTCACAGGTGAGGATTGAATGTTGTTTTGTTTTTTAAAAATGGATTTGAGTCACGCAGGTTGCAAAAAAAGAAAGAAACAAAACCAAACCAAAATATTTCTAAGCATAAAAGTTAGTGTCACTTTCCCAAGAGGGGTTATTTTGACCATGTTAAATAGTCTTGCACTGGAAAAGATTCCGTTCAGTGTATCTTTCTGATCAGAAAGCTGTAAACCTCTGAACTTCAGGGGCCTGGGATTGAAATGTCATCTCAGTTGTTGGCTGAGACAGGATCAATCACAAACAATGAGGATTATGTATCCACTTAAAAAAAAAAACAAAACAGTGCCCAGACTGAACTTTCCAATTTGCAGACCTCATCTTGTTGTGTTCTTTATGCTGCTAAGCTGATTGTATGAGCCTAGAGCCATGAATAATCTCTCTCATTCAGCTCTACTGCAGTATTGCTGGACATATAGAATGAAGGCATGTTACTCGAAATGATGCACATCTGTCGGCTCTACCACAGGCCAGGAATTGTGCTTGTTGTCTGAGAAAATACTGTTTCTTTAAAAACACTAGAGGATCTGCTGTGACCCCCCCCACACACCCTTAATAGAATCTGTTAGATTCGTCTGTTAGATGAACCAAGCCGTTTGTCATGTTGGTGGTCTTACAACTCAGGAAATAAATGTTGTGCAACAAAATAAAACAGTTTTCTCCTGAACTTTACTATTTCAATGTAGCTATTTTATGGTATTTCCAGTGTCAAAATTACATGTTGTTCCTACATACTTTCCTGCTCTATCATTCTGTTACTATTTATCACATTCATTCTCATCAGTGTGGTGGGTAACAGAAACAATATGTCATTTCTCAATTTCTTTTCATACTCAGATTGCTACCAAAATTTCCCATCATCTATTCTTGTCTAACACTGGAAATTTTCCTCACCTCCCACCTCTGTCTGTGCCTTAATGCTTTCTTACTTTGATTCCTCTAAAATGTAACATATACCTTGTAACCTACAGTTTTCTAGCTGACTTGACTCTCCTGTGGCTTCCCTTCCCCTTATCTAAACCCCCTGAAATTTTTTTGGCCATTTTCCTGACGTGTGTAATACTGTATCTTTGAAATTCCCCACAAATTCACCTGGTGTATCAGCTCAAACTTGGTTTTATTCCATTCAGACCTTCTCCCCCTGTACATGCTTTCTGCTTTTTTTTTCTTAGCACGCCAATCTAGAAAGCTTTTCCCTGAATTTTCTTCACTCCCACTTAGCTCTCTCTATCCACTCCCCACGTAAAACTCTTTCCGATTCGTCATACCGCTGAGGTCTTTTCTCTGATACACGTCTCTCTTCTGTAAGGATCCCAAGACTCTCAGATAGCAATCCTGTAAACTGCATTCTGTGCTCAGTTACACTCGGGCCACATCAGTGACTCAATGGAATTGAGCTAAGAGGCTTTGCACAAATACAAGCAAGAGTAAGATTTACTTCAGAGTGCTTAGAAAAGATAGCGAGCATTTACTTTGAAGGTCCTTTTTTGTTCCATTTAGGTCTAGTGCTTAATGATGTGGTTATTAAGGTGTTGCTGTAAGACGCCTTTTATAGTCTTTAAAGAGAATTATAATGTGTAGTGCTCTAGTTTGTTTCTCTGAGTAGCTCGGTTAAAATCTTACCGTGTGAGGTAAGGATTGCTCTTGATGGTGAGTGGGATCTCAAGTTCTTTCAGAACCACTGGTGCTATAAGCCAGTGGTTCCACCTGGTGTGTTCGCAGAATGTGTCTCATTTGGATATGATACCAAGTCTGTCTGAGTGTATCAAATACTTCATTCACATACTGTTTGATCAGTAAGTCCTCCAGACTTGATATCCTGCCAATGGGGCTGCCACAATTCATGTATTCATAAACAGTGTCCTTGAGATCTTGTCTGCTCCTTTCTGCACAACCTAGTGTATTAAAAGAACTTTATCTTTTTGGGGAAGGGAACAGTGTCTTGCAGTTTTTATGAATGACTAGATGCTGTCATAGTTGTTTATTGATGATGTTCCCTGGTTGGAGTTATATATTATGAAGCACAGTTGTTTCCAAGATTTAATAATGTGGCAATTAAAAAAAATAGTAATTTTTTTTTTTAGGAGCAGAGCCAAGGAGAAATTAATGGCTGTTTGTGTCACTTTTCTAGTCAATCCAGTATGACTTTTGCCTTAGCAGGGATTACAAATTAAGGAATGGAATAAATGAGGCAGTAACAAATTTTAGAAATGTCAAAAAAGTTTCTATGAAACAGCAATGACGAAAAGCATACAGTGTTCTACTAGTGCTTAATCCTACCAGATTTCTCCCTGTTACCCAAATAAGCAAGAATTTTGCCTGAAAGGCCTGCATGTGCATCCTAAGAAAATGTTTGCATCCAGGATTTAGTTCCTGCTGTCATTTTCCAAGGTATAGTTAGTGACAAGATTTGATGAACAAATCCCTCAACTAAAGTTTTTCTTAAACACTTCTTTAGAGCTACAAGCTACCACAAGGAAAGCAACAGGAAGAAGACTTTTTTCTCCAGACAAAGGGCTCTTTTAAGACAAGCCGATTTGATTTGTTGACATATTTGCAAGCATTGCATCTTGTTTGGTTGAATCGCTCCTGACTTACACAAGAAGATCTCTGTCGAATGAATTATCAATATGCCGTATTGACATTTTGCTTGTCAAAAGAGTCAACCAATCTGACCTAAAAGGAGAGAATGATTTTGTTGCTGTACTATGCCATAAATACATCTCTAAAAATGCTGTACAGAGCTTTTTCTTTTATGCAGTTGAGTGGGGTCATTGAAAGCTAGAGTTTTGGGCATAGACAGAGTGATATACTATCACCTTTTGCTGAGGAAAAGAAATGCTTCATTAATAAGGCAAAATGGACACTAAAGTTGTCTAGTGAATCTGCTTAACATACAATTCACTATTGGAGCAGCTGCTTCTCCCTCAATCCACCTTTGTCTAGTGATCTGTCCATGTAGCAGTGTTCTGTGAAGCCCACTCAGAAGCAGGAGTCTCTCAGGAGAAAAATCATGAAAGTTAAATTTCTCAAGCCTTCTCCTGTAATTCTTGTCACTTCAAACACACAAGACATATATGGGCATAAAAGAATGTTGAAAGGCATCTGTATGGAGGAACACAGACATCGTGTAAATAATGACATTTGCATAAAGTTTTGAGAAAGTGGAAATGAAAGACCTCGTTTTCCGTGGTTACTGATCCTCTGAGATACCCAGTTCAATCTGAGACATATCTAAGTTTGGAAACTAAAAAGGAAAGGTACAACTCTTACTGTCTTTTAGGGTATCTCCTATTGCATTTCAAAATGTAGTTTCTGTCAACGCTCTACGGTGATGTCTTACAGATAGGCAAGATACATTGGCACAGGTTATAGAAAAGCCTCAGCATATTAGCACAGGATGATAGAGTGGGAAATGGTGCATAAGGTTGACTGATTCTCCTACAAGCCAGATTAACTTGGCTCATTCAGAACTGCCTGTTATTATAGCCAGGTTGGTTCCAGGATGATTCTGCCTCAGTTATGTCAACACTGCACTGCAATTTAAAGTGTAGATGTACCCGCTGTTGCAAAATATGTGCACCACAATTAATGGGAAATACCCCTCAGGATGCACTTTCTTTGGGTGCACTTTCTGAAAGAGCCCTGTAGAAGCAGAGAAGGACAAATACGAGCTCAGAAGCTCTCAACTAATATTATAATCATTTTACTCTGGAGCAGAATTGGATTTTAATCAATTTCACAGAGTTCTTTCTGTCAAGAAGCCAAGCCCAAGGAAAAAGGTGTATATTAACTTGCTGTAGGTTATGTGGTCTGTGCTTGCAGAGTTGTGATTAAGTCAGATTCAGAGTGGATGCTGTCCTGCCTTTTGCACTGATTATTATTGCAACACTTGTGACTTCTATAAACTTCGGTCTAGTAGGCTAACAGACAGCAGTATGCTGTGCTGATGCTTCAAATGTGGAGCTTTCCATGGAAAAGTAAAAGCATAAATAAAGGCTAGTGCATCTTAGCTTCCAAAAAGACAGTGCATTTATATACGGCTTTTTCCCTAGGTCTTCAGTTCTTTGCAATTCAGCACGCTGGAAATGAAGACATAGTGAAATACATGTTATCCCCTAGTGTCTAGTTAATTAGTTCACTTACTAGCACATCTTTCTAGTATCGCTTTTTGGAAAAGAGACTTACATAGTAGAACTTTCAGAAGCCTTATATTCACTCGCTTAAGTAAAAGCAGAGCAGAGGAGATTCATTGTTTAAAGTATTTTAAAGAGAACTGTCATTTAAAACATCTGGTACTTTAAGATGTTCCTGGTTATGTTTCTGTTCTATCAAAAAATCTTTTCTTAGTTAGTAGAAGGAAAGAATTTTTTTTAATTTCCTACTTTATTCCCTAAGCCTCGGTCAAGCTGTTCATTTGTATAGAAAACCTGATATCCTTGAGAATACTCACTGAAGAGCTGCTGTGTTGATGTTGGGATTTTTATTACATTAAGTGAAATTCAGAACTTGTTAGTGTTCTATTTTCTAGTTTTGCTAGCCTTGTACTGCATGTTGCAAAACACTTAAACTAAAATCCCCATTGATTATTACCAGTTAACAATATACCAATATCTGGCCTCAGTTATTAATTTATACTAAACCAAGTAAATAGGAAAGTGTAATGAATCCCTATGGACTGTCTTGCTTTTTAAACCTTTAGAATTCCCTTTTGTGTTCTTTCTATCTGTTTTGTGTTGGTTGCTTTTTTTTTCTTTCAGATTAGTTTAATATACAAGCTGTTTCTGAATATGCCTTGATTACGTCCAAAATTTCTGAAGTAATACTTTCCTCTCATGCATTTTGTATTTTAAATGTGCTCAACTAGCAGACTTCAAACATTTTCATTTAGTTCAACCTTTCAACTGTTGTAGTTACAAATTACACCAAAATGCTGTAGCTCTGCTCAAAGCAAAGAGTTTCATACCCTTCATTAAATTCGTGAGACTTGATCAGTGTAACTTTTTAGGATGGTGGAAAATTTGTAAAGTCCAGGTTGTCCTTGTCCCAAAATAGAATTATGCAGCTCTTGCTGAAGCACATTTTTTAACTGCAGATTTTCCAATTTTTTGCAGGTTCATATTGATCCGATTTAGACCTGATTGGATTTGCTTCCATGGCAGTAAGCAGCAGCATATTTCTATCAGAAACACATGTGAGGGAGGTACACAGTATTCTTAACTGGGTTCTGATACATGCTGTGAATAAATTGCATCATCTTTCTGCTCCTCTTACCCAGTTTGAAGGGCATTCCAAGCCTGAACGTGCTCACAGAAGTAGCACTACCCAGGGGTCTCAGAGCAACCCCTGGTGACCACGGTGCCTTCACAAATACCCAGAGGATGTCATATTTCAGCTCATCCTCACAGATTCCTGTGTGCTTTAGGAATAATGTAGGATGGGATGGCATAGACATAGTAAGCAGAGGTGATTTTTCTTTTGTCCACTGAAGAAAATGTGACCCAAAATCTGAGGTCTGGTGAGGGCTAACCTTTCTCAGCTAACTCTCAAAAGGTAACTCTCAAGGAGACGTTGGGACTACCAATGGAGAGGGTTTCTCTTGGGAAAGCAATTGTACCAAAGTGTCTGCTTGCAGGGTGTAGTCCCTATGTTATTACTGTGTATGGAATCTCAGCCCATAAGGATTCTGTCCTTTACTTGAAGTGTTCCATCCAGTAGTACTTCAACTCTCACAGCGTTCAGAATGGGCAAAAAAATACCGCATTTCACTGCTAAATAACATGTTAAAAGCAGAGCAATTCATATCAATCCCCCTGAAGTTTATGTTCTTTATAAGCATTAATCTCAGTAAGCAAGTCTCACCAGCAGAACACTCCAGCGATTCTGAGGTTGGTTATGTAGCAATTTAAGGGACACTCCTGGATCAACACCAGTAGCTACAAAGATACTTCCGGAGTAATACTTAAAGCTCCTCTTGTTTAACATGATCCTGTATTCCCTAAAGGAATAGGATAAAAGCTGTGTATATCATTTGACACAGATTAATTTAATTGCTTCCATCCACTTTTTAAGTGCATGCAATTCTATTTCGCGTACCTGCATCTAGAATGATGGGTGTGCACACAGTAACTGTTCATTGCACACGGTGTGTAAATCAGGCCAAATGGACCTTTTCTTGCAAATACTTTCTAAGAGGGCAGTCCATGCCTCCTCACTGATGCTTGTCCATTGGGATCATTCATTTCCCATGAATGCAGTTGAAGACATACAACTTAACTTCACTGCATGTCAACAAGGTCTACTAATATTGCATTTTTATGGCATCTCAGGGTTTTGTGGTTATTTTTTAAAATACATCAGTAAGATTTTTTGAATTTTTTTTCTTAGTTACCTCATTGATATTCTAGTGATAATGATGTTATTATAATAATAGATATAATAATGTCAAGTTAGGAGGGATTATATGTCAACTATTGCTATATTGCTAAAATAAAAATAATGTTTATCCCAGCAATAACTATTTTTAGATGTGTGCTTTAAGTGAACTAAATTAAATATTCAAATTACGCTTTACTGTATCCAGGTTGAAGTGTTGTTTCCTCAGACCCCTTACATTTCAAGATACTAGTAAAGCTAGATTAGATTTTGCTTGCCAGCATTTCAAAAAGGACATGATGGTGGATGACCAGGTCTGGAAAAGCTGTTTCTAAGTGGAAATCTGTACTGGATTTGGAATATTTTGACATTCAGTTTTCAAACATTCTGTGACTGAAGTAACTGCAGGTTTTTTTTACCATTTCCTCTCTGCACAGGATAACACGCAAATTCTGAGCAATAGTTAAAGCAGAAAACCTTGTTACCAAATGTATGTAAAGAATACATAAAATTCAGTAGCAGTACTGCCCTATATAATGTCCTACCCTTTTTATTTCCAGTTTGCACTTATCTGTTGAGATAAAATAGGCAATATAGTAAAATCTTTATATATAGTCATGTCCTCAAAAATGTCCGAAACAGAAAGAACCAAGTTAAACATACTTGTATTAGGTGGATTGTTCTTAATGACAATAGAAAAAGCAAGAAGTACAGCTTCATTTCTAGTCTATTTGGGATTGTTTTCAGCTTCATTAGAACAAAGCTAATGCCACACTTACTTTCTCTTTAAATCTTATTTTGAAGATTAATTGGAACTTATTTATAATGCATAAAAATGATTCCCATGTGTGAAGAGGAATTTCTCCCTGGATGATGTAATCAAGTTTAATTTTCTGTAATTTTGTCTCACCTGGTCCCTCCCAAATTATATAACATAGAAAATATGTCCAAAGAAAGTGATTCTGTCATATTTTGGGGATCTTACATTTTGAGTATGTCACTTCATATTTTCCAGCACAAGTAATTTTTATTAAAAAAGTAAAAGTTATTTGCTTGCATTTCTGGACTTATATTAATTACTTACATTCAAGCATACAGTAGCTAGCAAAGCAAGGATGTAAAATTCTATGGTGCTATCATCACGTGTTCTGAAACCTACTACAAAATCGTATTGGCTTTTAATAATGTCTAATATAAAGATAAATGCTAGACATATCTGTAGGCCATATAATTAAATATTTATGCCTATATTAAGAAATACTGGGAAGCTTTTTATTTATTTATAATTTTGTATCTTTTCAAGTCATATTCTAGAATCCTTGTCCTACAGTCTGTTCAATTCTCCGAGGAGCTTCTAAAGGGCATAAGCAGTAAAGCAGAGTGACAGAACTCTATCGTATTTGATAAAACTGCCAAAACCCACCCCTACTCCCAAAAAGGAGAATTCTAACCTTTCCCTGAAATAACAATAAGGTCATGAATTCTATTGTGAAATATATTTTTACTGGAGTAGATAATTTATTGGTTTCAGAATCATGAAGGAATAGCCACTGGCGGTGAGAAAACCGTACAAGAGAAAATGCTAAAGCAGCCCAAGTAAGCAGGTTGTGAAGCAATTAAAAATAATTTTAAAGGAAATAATTATGTTTAACTGGTGTATTTCCAAAATTAAAAGTTACCATGTTAGATACAAATTTCAAGCCACCTCCTTTTACTTATCAGCTTAATCTAATTAAGCCAGTTTAAACCAAGACAACTCATAAGAGCTCAGATCCTTTGTCCTTTATTAGTTTCATTCTTAAAAGAACTGCAAAGCAACCCACAACCGTATGTCACATTAAGAAGTCATTTGGTGTATTGCTATATAAATAGCTCATGAATTCTATATGAAGGAGAATTTCTTTTTAAGAAATATTGGAAGAGGTTTTGCTTTTGCGTACAAGCCTAAATAATAAAACATTTTTTTCTACACCATAGTCAGTTTCAAGATTCATATCAATACTGTAGTAGCCCATAGCTAGAAAGTGAGTAATTGAGAATAGTAAGATTTCAATAGGGCACTCACTGTTTATTCATACCATTTTCCCCTACTACCTGACTCATAATGTGAGTTAGGGGAATAATGAAAAAGTGTTGCGAATTATAATGTTAAAAAGAAACGGGGTCTGGTGATATTGAATGTGCACATGCAAAGGATGTAGAAAGTACCCTAAGAGCCAATGTCACTATGGTGAATTAAGTGAACCATGTGTTAGATGAAAATCTCCCTGCTTGCTTAACAAGATGGGGCGGGGGGGAGGAATAATTAAAAAAAAAAGACCTTTTGCATTTTTTTTTAGTATGAGATGACACCTTAGATGTCTTCTCAACTAAATGGAGACCCATGAATTCCACTTCAAATATGAAAACCTGTAATTTTCTGTATTTTGAATTTTTGTGACATTATTGAGAGAGAGATCAAGAAAGGACTCCAATGCAAAACAGAAGCATTTTTATCAGATGTTATTGTGACAATATTTAGTCTCTTGTGAAGCAGTCTTTACTGCATATGTTGCAGAGTTTCTCTCTCGTGCGTAGTTATTGAAGGAACAACCTCATTACCTGTGCCATTGAAAACTGAGTTTTTCCGAAGAGAACGGAGGAATTTTTCACAGCAGTTTATACAGCTGACCATAAACTGAGCATGGATCAGTTTATCACATTCTGTAGCTGTGGTGCAAAGTCTCGCATTGATTGGAGTTGACAGGGAAATGCCCATTGTTAAAACCCATCCACTGCTAGCAGAAATGTGGCATGAAACAGGTTGAACATGTGATGGCTGCTGGCACTTTGAATGTAGTCTATTCAAATGTCAGATTAGTAAAGCAGTTTGGGGCAGGTTTTTTTTTTGCATTGTACTTAACACAAGCCGGAAAAATCTAGTGCGATGGTCATTTCCTGCTGAGTCAGAATGCAGCAAAGCTGCTCAAATGTGAATGCAGTGGCCCACAGGAGATGTTTCCTTTCTGGTCTGTGGTGGAGAAGAGACTGTAGCTTGTTTGGAAAAGTAGAAGTGATCAAAGAGCTTCTATGACACTTGTGAAGGAAAGTATTTTGATATGTTTTTACAACTCTCCTTTCAAAGCACAGTTTATCTCTTTGGTTGCTTTGCCTTTGGGGTTTTTTTTGTGAATTGCTAACATTTGTGAATATGTGGTTGCTAGAAGAGATAGCACTTCAGAGTGTTTAGCACATAATATTGAAAGAAGCTTAAAATCAACAACAGATCTATAAAGATAACTGGATTATGTTACAGAAATAATTTTAGTAAATGGGATTTACCCAATATATTTCTCTAAATGAAGATCTTAACATATGGGTATTTCTATCCAAACCAGAGAAGTTGGACTACTTCCTCTCTTTCAGAGAAAACAGACTGAAAAATTTCCCAACTGCATTCCTGCTCTACTAATTTTTTTTCCCTCCTTTCCACCAGTTCTTGCCTGTGTGGAGAAGAATAGGCATTTCTTGTGCGCTCTCAAGTGAACCTTAGGAAGAAGTTCTTTTCCTTGGAAAGTAAGTTTCTCTGTATTTATTTTTCTCTCTGCTTCCCTTCTCATATTTCCTAAATATGCTTGGTTTGCATTTAGAGGAAACTTTTAAAACCTTTGAAAATATTGCATGTTGGTTGGCTCCACGGATGATACCTTACAGAACTTCCTTGCTGACCTCATATATTTATTTTAGGTTATATGTGAAATATTGGCAAATTCCCTGGAAAAAAGACTAGTGCAAGAGATGAATGATAAAAAGTTGGTTTGATGAACTGGGCAAAGATGATCTCTCATTAGGGAGCAGAAGCACAAATTTCCCATCTACTTTACCCTGTCAGCATGACTGAGCTCCAATATGAAGAGTTTCATCTACAATTAATTGCTTCTGGTCTCTCATATGAACAGTTTGTCTACACAGTGTTTGATAGATGAGTGGAAAGAAGGGCCATAACAGGTTGCAGAGCCCATTCACCTTTCTTTCCATGCCTGGGAAGAAAGCCTGCGGTTGCAGAGCAGTAATTATTAGAAAACTGATCAATGGCCAGTGGCCTGTTTGGGCTGATGTGGTCCAGTGCACTCTGTCTGGCCATACCTGGGGCCACACATAAGAGCTTGCTATTATTTATTCTGTCTCACCCTGTGGGTCTCCTCTTCTTGCTCCCAAGGGAGGATATTCCCTTTGCTTTTGGGACTGGCCTCCAGCGGTCACCTGGAGCGCTGTGAGGACTGCTGGTGATCTTCTGCCATCCCGAAGATGACTCTCTGGCTTCAGCTTTTTTCCCTTTTTAGTAAAATGTTCAGGTAGAGAAGTTTGTAAGGTACAGGAAGGGGAAGAGAGGGAGTCAGAGCTCAAGCAGCAATAGGAATGATGGATTCACTCCTGCAGTGCTTAGTCAGGACTCTTACAAAAGACAAGTGCTTGTTGTACTGTAACAGATATGCTTGTTCTTGAATAAACTGCGGTGGATGCTGTCATCATTGTATGTGTCTAGTAGCTAATATTTTGTTCAGAAGGCTACTATGTGCTACACATTAGACACAGAAATTAGAAATTTTGCAACTGGATTGTGTTGATCCCATGAGATAGGTTCTGTGGAAGACAAAATAGCAGAAGGTTTCCAGGTATGCTTGTAAAAATGAATTCATATATTAAATGAAAGAAGTAGTATCTAGGAGCGTTGTTTAGCTATACAGACAAATGTCATCCTGATTCCTTACTCAGTAAGGGACAAAGCTTCTGAAAGAGATCACACAGAGTGACTTCAGGATACCAAAGCAGTGAATCATAGAATAATTTGTGTTAGAAGGAATCTCTGTAAAAATCCAGTTTCCTTTGCTCGCAGCAGGGCGAAATTCCAAGGTAGACTGGCCTGATCAGGGTTGGATCCGGTGAAGTTTTCAGTATCTGTAAGGCTGAAGATTTCATTTCCACCTATCTTGACACCTGTTCCAGTGTTTGAACACCTTATGAAATACTTTTTTTTCCTAATCTCTAATTGAAGTTTCCCTGGCTACAACTTGTGTCTGTTGGCAGGTGAGATAAGTTTATCTAAAATAAGTTCAGGTGGAAAACTGGACATAAGGAGTGGTTTAAACTAATGACAGAATTTATAAAAATAAACTCAGTGCTTTCAAAACAGATGTGGGACCTCACTTTGACCTCCAATCACTAGCAATTTTTTAGTTGAAGAGGAAGAGGTTAGGCTTATTATAGGACTTGCACTCAGGGCTTTTTACTTGACTGCCCCTGGATGCCAAGCTCAGAAAGAAGTTGCAGCTACATGCAAGTTGTAGTCCAGTATTTAAAATAGCCCAAATATTAATGGAGTATTGGAGCACGTAATAGGGACATACCTTCTCATGGCATCATAAAAAATGTGTCTTGAAGAGGAGGACAAAACATGAACATACAGACACAATCACTTTTTTTTCTGTGTAGTATTGCTTTCAACACACAGCAAGCAGAAGTATGTGAATTGTCACCTTTTTGGTGAGGGAACAGGATTCAGAGGGGCAGCAGTTAAGCTATTCCATTCTTTAGTCCCTTATTCTGCTTGCTTCCAGTGAATACCCACTGGGAGGAATGCAAAAGACAAGCTAAAAAATCTTCCACGTAGAGTAGAATTTGCTTGAAGAAGTAGCTGGCCGTATTTCTCAAGAAGCATTTCATTTTCTCAAGAAATATGGATAATTTGAAGTCAGATTTCTATAAAATCCTCAGTTTCCTTATATTTTTAATAAGTCTCTGATCAGAGAACTTTTTACTGTATGTGGTGTATTTAACAGAAGGGCGGCATTATTTAAATTCAAAAAGGTGTCAGTTCCCAGCAGAGAAAAAAAAAAGAGCAGGAAAGTGGGTGTTGAGAAGGAAAAATAAAAAAATTCCGTAAGAAATCAGAAAACCAGAAAAGTCAGGGGAAGCATCTAAAACCACCACAGAGCTGAGAAGGTAAAAAATGTATGAAGAGCATTAATAGGAACTGGTGATTAAATTTGAATTTTCGAAGGAAAAGATGTATAAATAATGGATAGTAGTAAGCAGTGTTCACACTAGAACACATAAGGAGAAATCCAACATCTAAAGTTAGCAAAAAAAAAAAAAAAACAATGATGGATATGTTTTGTAGAGACTCTGTGAAGCGTCTTGTACACTACATTAAAGAAAAAAAGTCTGAAAATAATTTGTAGACTAGCTCATGACAGAAACTACAGTAGGAGGATCATTGTGCTCTGGACATGGAGCTAATAATCCCAGTTTAGCATCTGGGGCATTGCTAATCCCAGGGACTTGTTTTAAAGCTAAATTTCAGCACTTACAGGAGCCATATAGGAAAACACATTCAGTTTGAAAGCTGATTCAGAGAGAAGTGATCCATGTCCAAATAAAATTGGTTGGAAAGCAGGCTGTTTTTTGTGAAAACCTGGTCATATTAATTAGAAAGATAAACACTAAAATACAAAGATTTTTCAAGTTGGGAGTTTTCAGAGAAAGGTCATAATTCTCCATAAGAAACAGACACATTTTTGGAAGATTTTTGGTTTATCATGAATCTAGTCTTATATCATAGGATAATGTTTGCCAACCTTAGCTTGTCAATCATTCTAACTCACCTCAGGTATAGAAAATAAATTATATTCAAGATGTAAAAGTTCAAAATCATCGCTTTTTTTTTTGTTTAGCTTCTTAATTTTTCAGCAGTGCTTTACCTTCCTGTAGGCTGGCATTTCACTTTTTTTGGCCCATTTTATGGTTTCTTCATCCTTTGGAAAGTTAGCATCTCATGACATTTATATCTACCTAAAAGTCATCTAGAAGATGATATTTGGAATGAAATAAAAAGAGGAGTAGAAATTAACAGGGAAGCATACAGTGTAACAAAGGATAAAGGATAAGTTATAAATTCTGTAGAAGATGTTCTTTTTGTGTCTTAGAAGATGTTTAGCTTGTACACTTTGAAAACTGTGGATCGTCTTGTGTTTGCCTTGCCTAATGGAACACACCACAAATATGGGTACAGTACAAATAATAAAAACAACAGTCAGGCAGAGATGAAAACTTCTAGGCCACTAAAGAAATAGGTTGGAAGATGCAGGAAAAGAGTTATTGAGATAATTGACTGGGGAGGGTCTGTAACAATTCTTACAGAAATGTGTGGGGTTTGTTCACTGTGCTGTCATGTTTTTTTCGTTACTGCATTGTCTTTTGTTTTAAAATCCAGGAGATGAGTTCTAGAAATTATGTTGCTTATAGAAGTTATATATCCTTCTCTGTTATGTCTTTCCGTCCTCTGATGGATTTACAGAAAGTTAAGAGAGAGAACGGAAAATTCTTAAAGCACAGTATGAAGAAGAGGCCCATGAAAGAGACTTTATTGTACCTGGTGGTTGGCAGGTAAAATGTATTGATGGAAGGATCACGTTGCTTAAAAGAATTGCTTCCTCAGAAAAAAAGGACAAAGATCTGAATGCTAGGAGTGAGTAAAAACTTCCCAGGGAAAAGGTAAAGGAATCACACATTTACTGAAACACATAGTCAAGAGATAAGTTTGTTGAAAGAGGTCACTTTTTCGTATTCACTGTGCGTGGTATTTATTGATAATGCAAAAGGCAGCCGGACACAAGTGCTGACCCTCATCATTTGACTGTGCCAAGTTCCTTGCTACTCTAGCAGTGAAGGCGTGAGTTTGAAAGCCTGCAAAATGCAATGCTGCCCCCTTTTCTGTGATGTGTCTGAATCTGGAACAAGTTTTTCCTTCTGTCAGACAGAGTTGCTTTTATAAATTCTGGTGATTTTTGATCCCCAGAGTACATTGACCTGCTTAATTTCTTGTTTGTAATGGCAAGGACTGTTTCCTGAAGTCACGAAAATGCATAGTTACCAAATATGACATTTGTTTTAGGGCAGCTGATGGGTCTGGTGGCAAAACTGCTGCACAGAGTGGGAGTGCGGCGCCGCAAGTGTGCCATGGACCTCTCCTCAGCTGAGGTGTGAAACAGCTGTCACAGTCATGAAACACTTCAAAACCAGTACATCTGGTGAATGCCCTTGAGAGACACGTTAGCTTTCACTCCAGCAGCCACATATACCAAGGAGCCATTTGTTGCAAGCTAAAGAACACTCATTTTTGTAATCTTTGTAATTTGTGTCCCGCAGCTGGGTGGAGAAAATTAGCTGTTTCGCAAGCAGAAAAATTAATAAAGCCTGATCTTTTCCAGATTTGACCTAGGTCCCCACATAATTCTTTGCAATAACCCCAGCCCTCTTTCATACCTACTCCACTCCCCCAAACTCTTTATTTCCCCAGAATATCACCAGTTTCTGCCTGGGTTGTACTCCTCTCTGGCTTAGCAACAGACAGCATGCTGCCCGTTCGGAGCAGAGAGAGGGCTTTGCTGGCTGGCCATTACCCTCCAGGATAAATGGTAGTTATCATAAATATCTCTACTCAATTGCCAGTGTTCATTTCCTTTTAGAAACTTAATTATCTTCAATACTGTGCCCCTCTGCTGATTTGTTTGAAATTGGTCAGCGGGTTCACAAGTTACCAGGAAAGACCAAAAGCTCCAGGGGTCGGGTCTCATTTCCTTAGGAAACCAGAATTTAAACAGTCAACAGATCAGTGATTAGATTGCATCTGGGCTGAGCCAGTCAGAGCTACAAGTCTAAAGCAGATCTGTGCAGCATGATGCCGTTTTATCAGCATGACTGTTATATAGGCCCCATATGCCACAGGAAAAAACTACCTTAGAGGTACTTTTAGCAAAGGAAGCTGATCTTGTAAAAAGTAGAACTTGTATATTTCACCTGGTAAAGCTGTCCCTTTGCCTCTCTCTCTCCCTTGCCTTCTCCCTCTCTTTCTCCTTTTCCCTTTTCCTGTCCCCTTCCCTTTTCCTTTTCTGCTTTTTCCTTTGCCTTCCCCAAAAATCCCCCTTTGTTTTTTTCAGATGGCTGCCTGGCTCAGAGTAAAGGACATGCAGCACACAATCCCTAGCAGAAGTTGAAAATGGATGATGCCTACTGATGCTTTTCGATGATGTCATCTCCTTTTTTCCTGTTTGAGATGTGTGATAGGAAAAAGTTCTGAGATAAGACTGAGTGACCTCTTCATCCCTCGACTTCTCTTTCCACGAGTCTAAAAACCATCTGAAGAAATGAGCACTCAGCTATCAGAGGAGTCCGTGGAGACCCAGAGCTCAGATGAGCTTGAGTGCAAGATATGTTACAACCGCTACAACTTGCGACAGAGAAAACCCAAAGTGCTGGAGTGTTGTCACAGAGTATGTGCCAAATGCCTTTGCAAAATCATAGACTTCGGTGATTCCCCGCAAGGAGTCATAGTGTGCCCGTTTTGCAGGTTTGAAACATGCCTGCCAGATGATGAGGTTAGTAGTCTTCCTGATGACAACAACATCCTTCTAAATTTAGCTTGCGGGGGAAAGGGAAAGAAGTGCCTCCCAGACAACCCAACAGAACTGTTGCTGACTCCCAAAAGGCTGGCATCTCTGGTTAGCCCTTCTCACACCTCTTCTAATTGCCTGGTTATAACAATCATGGAAGTACAAAGAGAAAGTCCCCAGACTCTGAACTCAACCCCCGTGGTGGAATTTTACAGGCCTACAAGTTTTGACTCTGTTGCAACTGTGTCCCACAACTGGACAGTGTGGAACTGCACATCTTTGCTCTTCCAGACCTCAATTCGGGTGCTAGTGTGGTTGCTAGGTTTGCTGTACTTTAGTTCCTTGCCTTTAGGGATTTATTTACTGGTATCTAAGAAAGTTACCCTTGGGGTTGTCTTTGTAAGCCTTGTTCCTTCGAGCCTTGTTATTCTCATGATCTATGGCTTTTGCCAGTGTGTTTGCCATGAAGTTCTAGACTGCATGTCATCTTGATAACAAATACAGTAAAATAAGATGTATTACCAGATGTGTAGCATAGTTGATTTATCCTGTCTTTGTATTCTTACTTATTGTTGTCCATCCCACTAAATGGAAGCAGTAGCCCTAGTTATATGGTCCTTTTTTTTTTTTTCCTACTGAATTTGATTCCCCCCACCCCGAGCTTTTTTTGAGCTAAAAATTTACATGTTGATTTTAAAAGGCCAAATTTTAGAAAGGCATAAAGCAAAATTGCCAAACTTGGTGCCGCCTGCTGCTGCCACTGTTCAAATGAGTAGCCCTTTGCTTTCTATTGGCTTCATCGAGTCAGTCCAGGCTGCAGGATCCATCCCAAAAGAAATTAATATAACAGGCACCTTCCAGGTCCAAGAACTGCATGTCTTCACCCAAAGCATCTCATGCTTTGGAATATCTGTTGTTTATCATCCATTTTGCTTATAACAAATTTAATCACTTTTTTAGTTAATATTATATGAAGAATAAGACAAGCTACCGTTGCTTTTTTTAGTTCTCATCATAGCAAAAATATGTGTAGGAGGCCAATGGTTATAGTCTCGTCATATTCTGCAAAATG
The DNA here is from genome assembly GCA_013399855.1 of Oxyruncus cristatus. NCBI lineage: Eukaryota > Metazoa > Chordata > Aves > Passeriformes > Cotingidae > Oxyruncus > Oxyruncus cristatus. Next base: position 434,936 of record VXAY01004422.1, on the reverse strand, counting down.
AGGAATCTTTTTTTTTTTTACCATGCTAAAAACCTGTCTCCAGAACACTTTTCTCAAAGAGAAGCCCATTTTTTTTATCACACAGTTGCATCTCATTGCAAAATATTCCTGCTAGTGAGTACTTCCAGGGACCCAGCCACACATTTGCTGTTCTCCAGGTGCACTTATTTCAGTGTACATATACCTTAAGGCTTCCCTTTGAGAGTTCAGAGCTCTGCAGACTTCTCTAGATATGTTGTGCTTACCCTCCCTTCCAGCATTTCCACTACCACACCATGTTTCCAAGCCAGCTAGTCCTCCTATCAAATGAACAACCTCATGCACATGTACTCTGCGGTAGTTATGCTGGAGAATTTGGCTTGTGTGACTTCAGCTCTCAAGACAAACTTTTTTTCCCAACCATTAGGAAATGGATCTTTAATCACTAATACAAATTGGAGAAAAAAATCTGAAATGGTTAACTGCTTTTTTGTTCTTTTTTTTTTTTTTTTCTTTCTGAGTTCACAGAATGAGCAATTTGAGGAGCTACTGTGACTTTGGGAAGGTTTCCGTTTAAGGCATAGTTCTTCAAAATGTTTAATATTCCGAACTCCCTCTGTCACCATTGTGAGTTGATGGCACTCTAGATGTGGCAATTAGAATGCTTTGATTAGTGGAGTTCAGAGGAATTACTGATATCATTCCACAAATAGATCCAGGCCCTGTAAGGCGTGCTTGTATGTTGCATGGTTTAGGCTACTTTTTGAACTACTGGAAGAGCACAAAAATAAGTAATATTTAATGTTTATGTGTATAACTAGGTCTAGTCAATGCCACAACTGCAAATTGTTTTCCTGTGCACAGCAGAGTAAAAGCTGAGGAGCTGAGCAGTGCAAGCCTGGTTTTAGGCACAAGGTTTAGTCATTTCAGGGCAGTGTAAAAGGGAGAGGGGTTTGTTGCATGAATACTGAATGTATGGCCTAACAATATACTCTTAGAGCAAACAGACTTTGGTAAGAATGAAAAATGACAGTGGGAAAAGCAGAGCCTAAGTGGTTGTTGGGTCTGTCAAGAGGATCTGAAGTTGAGCTGGTTCAATTTTTGTAGATGGCAAAAGTGGTACTACAGTTATATTCCTATTGCAAACATAGAGAAAAATATGGAAATGTAAAGGTCCTGCTTTTCTTGACACTCATTTTCTAATAGTGCATATATATGTGTGTGTATGTACATATAGACACATATGTAAGAAGAAAACTTATAGCAAAATTATAGTTTTCAAGTGTATGGGGTTATGGAGCTGTGTATTGAATGATTAAAGGAAATGTTTCAGACTTTTCTGTAATGACAATAATTATAACTAAAATATTTTCAGAGTTCCTAGAAATAACTATTCCTAAGTAATTGTTTTTAATGTTTGTGGTAAAGCACATGTAGTTAGAAGAGGTATCATCTCCAGTTCTGGTATACTGCAAGGTTTGACTCATCTATGAACTCATAAATTTTAAGTATCCAACAACCATCATGTCAAAAAGCAAGAAAAAAAGAAACCTATGTGGTTTTATAGTACTTCATAACTTTGGGAAAAGATGTATTTGTAGTTTTAGGGATTTACATGTTTTAGGATATGATCAATTTGTCTGAATACAGTGTCTCTAATAAAGGGCTGACTGATAGAGGAAGTAGGTTTTGCAAATGTGTGATATATATGTGTTACCTTTGCACAACATGTTCTACAGTGATACCTGTTGTCTTTGCCTTTTGATTTTCATCTGACTAAGTTTATCTTAGCTCCAGTACCAGGTATTTTCTTTTCTGTTTTAGAAGAGAGCCTAATCTCAGCAAGATGAGGCTGATACAGTGGTATCAGTTACATATCACAGCAGAAAATAAATACATCTGTTATTATACTTCCCTACTTTTAAGACTGCCAGCCCATTAAATTTATACTGCTGTTTTAGGCTGTGCCGCAATACTAACCCACTCAAAAATGTAAGTGTGCAAAAACATATTGATTGTATAGCTATTCTGCCACTCACCCAGAGCACATTATTACAGCTTTGGTGTCATAAAATACCTCTATGACTTACAATATGGCCATTAAGAATTGCTGGGAGGTAAATCTCAATTATTTGTGGAGAAGATATTTGCTGTGAGACTGGAGGAACTTCAGATATTACTCTTCTCTTATTTTTATTCTCTACCATCCTTAAGACTTAGAACTTAAAACTCTTGTGTCCTCCGCAGTGGAATAACTCTGATGAAATCAATGTAAATGGGGCTAAAATCAAGTCTGGCACACTTGATTTTCCTTCTCTGACACCCTGCTTTTCCTTCTCTTTCTCTGACTATTTTTCTCTCCCTGGAAAGTAATGGCTCCTGTGGTTGTAAAATACTGCCTGTACACCAAGGCAATTCCCTTTCAGTGGGATTTATTCCTGCTGTGCCCAGACATATGACTCAACCTGGTAAAAAGTATTATAAATTCATTACTACAGGATTAATTTTGTCCAAATGAGATTTTTTTTTTTTTACAGTTTGCATCCTATGGATGCAGACTGTATCCTCACACACTGCTCATTTACAGGGTGATACAGTGGTATCCCATGAGGGCTGGGGCAGGACGATGCAGTAGCAGCTCCTGGGCACAACATAGGAAGGATGTTCTGAGCTGGACCATCCTCTGAGCGGGACTCAGTGAGGGATGAAGCTGTGCCAGTGTGGCCTGAGCCCAGAGCCAAAAGGACAATTAACAGAGAGTAGGTTACTCTTGAAGGCACTGCTCTAGGGAGTGGAAAGCAAAGCCTGCAGGACATAAATAGGAAGCGGAGCTGGGGTTGTGCTGTGGCTGAGAAGCTGTGCAAAGCAGAGATGGGTCTATGCCTGGACAAAGGGGGTGTGTTTTAAACAAGGATTTTGGGGTAGAGCTGCTGCAGACGGTTTATTGTTTTTAAAACTGACTCTTCTGTGGTTTAAAATTCATTTGGTAATTAAAATTACAGTTGAGTATTTTTACTTTCCAAATGGCAAAGTATTGAACTTTATTCTGATTTAAAGACATCCTTAGATTTGGGCATACTCACAAAATAAGGGCTGATGTATTTGATTTAGCTGCACTGGGAGTTTGTCCTACTATATCAATTATATGCCCACAAAACTCTACATGCTAATATAAAACACTTCACAGAATCACAGAATATGATGGGTTGGAAGGAACCCACAAGGATCATCAAGCCCAACTCCTATTCCTGTACAGGACCATCCCCAACAGTCACACCATGTGCCTGAGAGTATCATTCAAATGCTTCTTGAACTCTGTCAGGCTTGGTGCTGTGACCACTTCCCTGGGGAGCCTGTTCCAGTGCCCAACTACCCTCTGGGTGAAGAACCTTTTTCTAACATCTAACCTAAACCTTCCCTGACAAACTTCAGGCCATTCCCTCAGGTCCTGTCACTGTTCACCACAGAGAAGAGACCGTCTGCCCCTCCTCTTCCTCTCACAAGGAAGTTATTTAAAATAAGCAAATGCTCATCCTGATCTACAAACTTCAGAGTTGCCAGCATTTTACGATGTATCCAAGGATAGCCACCCTCCCGAAGGGACTTTATTACCTGAAGGTACAGATAAGTCCAGCAGCACACAGCCAAATAGATAAGCACAGTACAGGAAAACACAGCTTTCCAGCTGAATGACCACACATCACTTCAACCAGAGGGAAAAGGAACTGAGGAGGTTCACAGGAAGGTGGATGATATTTCTGAGGGAGGTCTCTGTGATTCGGGTACCGGACCATTGTTTTTCCTAATTCTAGCCAGTTCTAGGGATAGATTAAATTCACTATTTCCCTTACTTTTCTGCCCCCTCTGCTGGGACAAGGCTACACTGAACTGTGGGTAAACAGTATTTTGAAATTAAGTAATATTTTCTACTACGCTGAATTTTCAGCCCAGTCTAGCACAGCAAGACTAATACTGAAAAGATGGTAAATTGCAGCCAGGATGCAAGACTGAACAGGGTGCAGAGGGGAAATGGCAGCACGTTGTTAAAATAGTTTTGATGTCAAGGCAAGGAAAACATGTGGCCACATCCTGCCTTATCTTGGCTGGTTCAAAACTAGTGAGAGACCTGAGGACAGCTATGATTCAACACCCATCCCAGCATTACTGCTGGGAGAGTTCACTTCAGTTGTGCATTGTGATTTCTTGTTCAGGAGTTCTACATCATGATTTCATCTTCTTGTGTGGATGGTGGGTGGAGTGAAAGGTCCACAGTGTCACACTCCGAAACACGGTCATTTTGACTATCCTTAGGTTTGTCAGAGTTGTGTTTTTTTCCATATTTCTTCATATTTCTACAAAACAAGACAGTGCACTTTATTTTAAACAGAGCAGTGCCTTCAAGGATTAGAAAAAAATGTGGGAGAAAACCCTGAAAATTTTGAAATAATGTTAATATATTCGAAGGGATAGAAAGGGACTGTTCTGAGAGTGTATTTTTATTTTCATGCTAGCAGATTACATGTTATGCTTTGAGTGACATCAGTAAATATTTAGTGCTGGAGATTCCTGAGGGAGTTGATAAGTCTGCCAGACCTTAGGCACAAACCCCGTACTCCACTGCTTTTCTGTAAAGCACCGTTCTGCCTTTTGCGTCAGCTACCCTTGTCAGAAGTTGAACTGTCACAGTTTATAAAGAGTTCTGGCACAAAGAACATATCCCCAGTCTGGGGATGGTAAATCATCTTTTTAGAGACGTGTGTGCCAGTAGCAAAGCTTTCAGTGCTAGACCTGAAACAAAGAGAAGTCATCTTGCAGTCTGAATTGCTAGCATAAATTTAATTTTAAATCAAGTTTCATTGTTCTGGGCAACACTACAATTAAAAACTGTTTTATTGTTTTTCAGCCTTTTGCTTGTGTAATGTGGTTTGCATTTTAAAAAGTGTATTAAATCATAGAAATCAGAGATGGGTAGAAAAAAGCCTAATAAGTAATTTTATCCATTTCCTCTGTCCCTGTAGAGATGAATGCTTTCTCTCGTCTGTTTTTAAATATGTCAAGTGATGAGGCCTCCACCTCTTCCCACAAGGGACTTTTCAGCCATTTAATAGGGTTCTTTGTTAGGAAATGTTTGCTTCGTACTGATCCCAATTTTTTTCTTCTGCATAATGTAATCCCTTTAGTCTCTATCCACTGTTTTAACTTCTGTAAGATCTGGGAAATGTATCCATTTCATACTGTAGCTGAATAATTCATTATCCTTGTTGTTCAAGTAACACAAGGGATAAGGAACCAGTTGCTGAACAGCTAATACTTCACCAAGATGGCGTGCCATGTACCAGTAGACATATTTCCTGGCAATTACGCTGCTTTCTACATTAGGGAGTGAAAAATGTCAAGTCAAACTGAAGAAATGCGTCTTCTCAAGTGCATGCATGGCAATATTACTGACATTTCAAGAGGTGCTGAGGCAAACAGCCTACTTCTTTAGACATTTTCTTTCTAAAAGTGGATGATTTTATAAAAGTATGCTTTTAAAAAAAGCATTTAAATGTCATTTTCATAAGCAAGCCTCTATGTGAGAACAGCACTATGTCAAAACTCTTAACTTGTTGAGAGACAAGGCAGAATTGATTGCCACTCACTGCTGAGCAGTTTTTGCTGACAACTTAGCTCGGAAAAAAATTCAATCCAGCGTTAAAGAGTTTGAAAAGATGCCTTTGCAACTGCGTCACTGGAATCAGATCTGTGCATGAAAAAGTGACTCATGTCTTGACAACACAAACTGTGCATTTCTGATTTAATTACGACATATTAGATAATCCTCTGCCTGCCTCAAAGGACAAGAAGTAGCAGTGTGACTAAGGAAATCCTAGGTGCACAAATGGATTTTATACAGTTTTGCAAGATACTTACTTTAAAAAAGTGGTACTATGCTTTATGCTGACCCTGGGTCAGGTGGGAGATCCGCTGGGTCCCTCTAATCTAAGAGCAGTAGTGGGTGCATGTAAAAAAGTACACGAACAGCCCACATGGATGGTGAGCTTTCATATACCTCCTAATTTATAGCAGTCTGCAGTTTGGACATCTCTTGAGATGGAGGGTGTGTCTATCTGTGGGTTTGATTCTTGCCTGTGGGTTTCTGTTTATTCTTTTAAATGTTGGGTTTAACCCATATATAGTCTCGGTGTCTAAAAATTCCCACAGCTCGGAGTCCCACAGTTTAATTAGATACTTTGTGGAAAAGGTCTGCTTTGTCTTGAAAACTCGTAAGACACTTGTCATATATCCCCTACTTTTTCCAATAGGAAAAGCAGTTCTGAGGTATGGCAGATTGTTTCCTCTTCACCCCTTAGAATTTTATCTATCTTTAGAAATATTAACAACACGATTTTATCCCTCGTACTTCTCCTTGGCTGTCTCTTGTCCAAGCTGAAGGTCCAAGTCTATTTGATCTCTCCTTAGGCAGCAGGCTTTCTGTGTTTAACACCAGCTATTGCACCTGCCTGAACCTTTGCTGCTGCCTGAACCTTTGCTTTTTTGCTTTAAGGTAGGACAAAGCACTCAGAAATAGGTTCTAGGTAGTGTAATTTGTTAAAAAATCGTGTGACCATGTAAGAAATCTGTACTCCCATGACCCTGGAAATCACTTTGTCACTGATATTGTTCCTGACGGTACATCTGGGGTGTTACACTTGATTATTGTTAGTTTATATATCATGCATTATATGGATGTGTATTGATAAACTTAATAACATGTTTTTTCCTGTGCATTCTAATCTTTCTGCTTAAATTGTCCAGTTTACATGGGTGCAGGAGTTAGTAGATTCCAGGAAAATATTTAATTTAATCTTGGCATAGACTGTACAGATTTTAGCTTTATTAAGCACATGGCCTGATATTGCTGGACTGAGCAGCTACTCATCAGCAAGTGCTGTGAAATGCCTTCTCTCTCTGCCATAGTAGTGCACCTACCTCACCCACTTGCTGCAGCCATCCCAAACTACAGCTTTTTTATTGCGAGAATACTTTTCTTTTTAATGTCTTGTACTTAATCTTTTATTTCCTCAAGACCTGTGGCCTTTTTTCGCGTTCTCCTTTCTTCATTCCAAGAAGAGGAGATGCTGTCAGATAAAATAAACAATAATAATAACAGTAATAATGCTGTTTGGAGGGTAAGACGATTACATTTGGTCCTTCATGTTGCCGTACAGGTAGGACCAGAAGTTGGGAGTTTCTGCCTTCAGTTGTCCGCCTTACCAGATCCAAACAGGGGGCTCAGCAGCTTGCTGTGCTGGGCTCCACAGAAGGCTCCTTGCAGCCTCTGGAGGACATCACTGTTCTGCCTTTGTTCCTGCTTTTAGTCAGAAAAACTGAGTCACTCCAAGAAAACATTATTATTCCATTAAAACTGGATAGGGCTCATTTTCCCTCAGCGAAGAATAAAATTCTGTGGCTGAAAATATTTTTGGCCCTTCCAGGATCGGCTGCAAATCTCTGATAACTTTTTTGGTTGTTTTGGGAATGAAACAAAATAATTAAACCAGGTCAGTGAGGCTGTGTGAATCATGCAGGTAGGTAATGGAATTTCAGAAGCAGGTTCTGAAAGTTGGGGGAAAAAAGTGGTTTAAAAACAAATAAGAAGGTGGAGAAAGAGGCTTGATCACACAATAGGGCTTGGGTGGAGAGGACAAATAGCTGTATATAACTTGACAAGACAAGAGATTGTAGAAATAATGCATAAAGGCAGGTAGAATGTGAAAAATATTTGTGTATGTTCCAGCGAATTATGGACACATTGTATTGTGAAATTCTCGGTCCAACAAACTGAAAAAAAAAACAAACCAGAAGATCTAATCATATATTGCTTTACTTCATTCTTTGTCACCAAAAATCCACTGGGTTTAAATTGCAGATCAGCTTGAGGCTTACCAAATGTAACATGAGTTTTATGAGAGGAGTTTGGCTGCGGTAACTTTGCCTTCTATAGCTGTCTTTTTTAGATTTATGAAGAAAAGTCACACTGTGGGGTCTTCTTTTTGTTTGTTTTTATTTCAGGAGTTGAATGATGAAATATTATCTTGCAGACAAGGAAACTATAACATGGTAGCAAATGGCTGAAATATAACTATTCCTATCTGAAATAATGTAGTACTAATGTAAAAGCAATTGTTTGACTCAATAAAAATTTAATTTTTCAGTAAAGATTTGTCATGATAAGCGTATTTCTTAATGCCTGAGTCTTTCAGGTTTCGTTCCTGTTACTCATTGGAATTTTAAAAAAATAGACTGAGGGTGAGTATGTGAAGGTGAGTATATTTCACAGTGTTTTAACACAGTAAGACAAAATATTTCTGTTTACTGCTTGAGAATTTTGTAAAGTATTTTGTGTAAAGGAAGACTGCAAAAAACTTAAATGGAAGCTAAGCAGATTTCTAGGTAATCACTCAACCATGTATTTTTAAGATAAAATGACAGGAGCATGTATGAGGGAGCATTCCAGGTAGCAGCCAGAAAGTACTTTGGAGCATGTATTTTGCATTGGATTCCTACGTTTTCTGACCTTACCAGTTGACTGTTATTAAAAACACAGGGCTGATTCCTGGTGTAGAGAAGGATGTTCTTGCCTGGAATCAGGCAAGGCATCTCTAAAACCTGAGTCCAGTAGTGTTTGCTGCTTTTGAAGGCTGCACGCTGCAGGCTGTCCCTCATGTTATCAGAGAGGTGTCAGTAGAGTCCAGTCACAGGGAATGGGAATGTGATTTGCACACACATGTGCACAGGGAAATGCAGCTGCTCGGCAAACACATGCTCCCCTGGTAGGAATTATTCCCTCTTTTAGCAGAACTACGGGGAGTAAGTATGTTGTGTTACTCTGCTGGCTTCAGGTACAGCTGGACCATATAGGAGCACAACTCCCAGGGGTGTAGTATGTGATCTAAGTAGTAGTGGGCAGAATAGAAAGGTTTATTCACATTATCCAGTATGTGGCCACTGATGTAATTTGCATTTTGAATGGATAAGACTCGGGTTTAGTGATGGTTAGATATAAAACTCATGCAGTGCTTCTTTATTTTTTAAACTGCAAAACTTCACCTGCTACACTTTGCTTCCTTTTCTCTCTGTTAAATTGAGAGATAGTCCAGAACTGATAAGCTTTCTAAGATCCAGAGCCTCAGCTTGCAGATATTTGCACCCTGGATTGTGGGCTAATCCCACAGCTGAGAGTAAACCATCCTTGGAAAAAGATGGTGGTGTACTAGCTATCCCTCTTTCTAATGTAGAAATAAAAAGCTCGAATTAAAATTTGGGCATTTGTTTTTTCTGGCAAATTCAGGCATGAAGTGTCTTTTTGGCTTTATTTTAACCAGCCCAGAATTTCAGATATTTCCTCTGTTTTGTTCTGACACAACCTGATGCACAGGTTTAGGAAATCAAGTGCAGTACATTAACAAATGAGAGAGAATGTGATCTTCGCTCAGAAGTTCCTGGTTTCCTTATTGAACAGTATTGATAAACGCAGTAAATAAATAAATGAAAAATTATAAAATAATCTTCATTGTTAAATATTCAAACTGCTGAACTTTAACACTTAGCCAGCATTGCTGGAACCTCCAAAGGGGAAAATAAATGAAGCTTAGACTCATATTCTTGATATGTTAGAGCTAAAAGCCAGCTCTCCCCCTTCCCAAAGACAGAAAATATCAGGAACCGCTTATGCATTGCAAAGGGATGCTAACCCGTTCCTCTTGCCCTGACGTTGTTCGAAAGGCAAATTATTTGATGGTTAATTTTGTCGGAAGCGTTGCTGTTTTGACCTGGGACTGAGGCTCTGGTAGTAGCAGGGAAACGTACCTCAGCATCACCTGGTTGTATGTCCCTATGGCAACCGGGTGGGGAGGACTGGGAAGGCTGCGTCTCCCAGGCCTGGAACAACGACGACATTTAGAGATGCTTCCTGAAAGGTGTTACCTGCCAGCTGCGCCTGCTTGTCTGAAACATGAATCATGACTGTCTCCTTGACCGAGGACATACAGCTGAGCCATGTGGTGCCAAGACTCCTCCGGGAAACCCTACAGAGCAAACTGAGCTGGCTTCAAAGGGAGAATTGGGAGGAAGAGCCTTGTGGGTATCACAGGGTGTGCTTTTTACACAGTAGCAGGGGAAGAAGACCTTGTTCTGGTGCATTTCATTCCCAGCATTGCGTGTGTTTACCTGGTACAGGTGGCTCATGTTGTGTGCAGTATTCTCCCCGCTGCAGTGCTCTGCTCTGGTGGTATAGCACTAACTCGCATTCTCTGCACAGCTTTGTCTTCTTCCACGCTGCACGACTAGTAAAGCTGCAGGGCACTCGCACTCGGGCATTGGCAACCCCAGCACCTCCTCCCATCCTTTCTGGCATGAGCTGTACACACCTGGCACTAAGCACACGGCTCCTCCTATTCCAGACGCCAGCCCCATAGCTCTTCTTCCCTGTCCTCTCCCAGCTCCCTGTGCCACCCTGACCTGCCTTGCTGCCTTAAGGAAACATTGCAGCCACGTTCTGCTCTCGCCATCTGACTTCTTGTGTTGCTCTTCTGTGTTTCCTTCTGTTCTGCGCAAGGCACCCAGCCCAAATCACTACATGAGATGCTATACTTAGACCTGACCGACAAATTCAAACACAATACTTGACACAGTTAATTTAGACTTTGCCTTTCCCTGCTTGCAGAGCACTGTCACAGAGATCGTTGTTTCCTGAAAATAATTTGGTGCTTTTTTACTTCTATAAGTTGGTATCTTCTTGATGATCCTCTTCAGTGGAGGGATAGCAGATGCTTGCAACTCGAACAGTGTGGATTGCAATCAGTTAAAAACGTTGGGGTGGTGTGTGGCACAAATGCTTGCAATGCCCAAACACTGGTGTGTAAATTTTACATTCGTTTAAGGTTTTGAGGAGTTGGGGGAAATTTATCTGAAATGTGCATGATTATTTTTAGACAAAAAAATCATCGCAATTTTGACACATGGGGAGGCCTCGGGTTTCCAGACATGGTAAAGTGAGAAGAGTGAGGTATGCATCCCATGTCATCTCCGCAGATGGCTGTCCCAGCAGCCTGTGCTGCAAGCACTACTCTTCCTTGTGAGTGCATCTCCAGACTACATGAAAAACTCCCTCAAACCTCCTCTTATGCTGGTCAGTGTTGGTTTCTAAACCCAGGCAGAGCAAACACGGTAACGTGAATGCTGTTGCTCCAGCATTTCACTACTTGTAAAGAGTGGGGCAGTATCTGTGGGGAACCAAAGGGAGCAGGGGTCCCCAGAGTCCCCACAGGAACAGTGAGTGATATGTGGATGCAAGGAATGCTGCATGGTGGGGAGGCAAAACCAGGAGGTGGAGGCTAATGTAAACTCAAGCCCCGTCCTGAACTGAAAAGTCTTCTGGCAAGACTGTTTATGCATCAGTCTTCCAGAAAGACTTTTTCTGCATCAGTCTTCCTTAGGGAAAGCCTGTCTGTGAGCAAATGGCTTGTAAAATTAAGGCCAGTGACAGCTAAAATGGGGCAAGAAAAAGTGAGATGGGCACTGGTTAGCTTGGAGGTTTTACAGTCAGGCATGTCAGATGAGGTTTTTGCTAGGCTAAAGATCCTGCTTTACGTGTCTCAGACCTATCAGTGGTCCTCTTCAAAAATTCAGAAAGGATGGAAGAAATACCAGGAAGAAGAGGGGAAAAAGGTATGTATACTTTCAAGATGGAGTGGGTAGGAGCAGGGAATAAGTGACTAGTCAAGTCTCTGTAGTTCCCCTGATTAAGCCACTTGTATGCTTGAAGGTAGATGTAGGGCTACCCAGTGCTCCCACCATGATTTTCTCCCTGAATGATTGAAAAATTCTGTATTTGTTATGGTAAAGGGAAAATTCCAAGGCGAAGATAAAAGCATAAATGGAAGAATCTGATAGAAAAAACTGTAGGAGTTGCATGCCTCTGAACCACCTAAGATTCATTTAATAACCAATTGTTTCAGTAAAACAGCAGTAAAAGAAATTTCCTATTGGCATGGGTTTTCTTCAAGGGCTGCCAAGCACAAATCAAGGAATGTTTACTTTGGTGCTTTTGTCTGACAGAGAAGGATTGTTTCTGGCAAGTACTTTATATTGTATTAAGAAATCAGTCAAAACAAACAAGAATGTGAAAATTGCATTTTAAGAGCAATTTAAAGTCACCATGCAGAGTCTCAAACATTAAAGGACACAGTGAGGGCAGATGCTGGTGGTTTGAAAACAATATATTCATAAGGATGGCAATATATTTCCTTCTTTTAAGTTCCTAATGTGAGCAAAATTCTTGTTGATCTATTATTTTTTGCACAGGGAATACTGCTCAGTCTTTACAGTGGAGAGTGAGTGTTTCTCCCTGCCCCCGGCCATCCCAACAACTAATGTTCTTGTGCAAAAAGTATTGATAGATACGTTATCTGCAGGCAAGTCACAACTAATCCTCTATTTCCACCATCAAATACCAGGATTAGAGGAAAGGAAAAACAGCAGATCAAAGCAGTGTCATTAAAATATTTGAAATTCTTTTGAATTAATAACTTATCTATTGCATGTAAAAAACAGTAAGTTAAAAATACTTCAGGTATGCAATTTTTTCTTTTAACTTCACACAGTTTGCTTAATACATGACTGTTGAAAGAGACTTTCATGAGTTGGTTTTTTTCCAGTTGCTTTGCTGTATGACTTCACCTTTGAATTTTTCAAGCTGGCAAAAGCTTCAGTAGCTCAGTGTGCCCAAAGCTCCGTGCTGTTAGTCCCACTACAGCATCCTAATTGCAAACCAGAGATGATAGCTCATGTTCAATGAGCAGAGACACAGGTAGGACCAGCGATCTGTTTGAGCTCTGTTACAGCGTGAAGTCTTTCAGGGAATGCTGCAGGCTAACATGGAGAGAACAAAACCGAGAACTAATGTACCAAGAGTGCAGGTATTGGTACCAAAACCACTCTGGTCCCCATCATTGCGAGGCTTCCAAATGGGGAAATACTCCCCAAACCAGGGGAGGGGCATGCAGCTTCTTCAGGTTCCTCCTTCTGCTCTCAGGCACAGCACCACGCCAAGATGTGCCTTCCAGCATTATGTGATATTACTGAGGTCGCTGATGGGGTTTTCTGCTTCCTTTCCTCTCGCTGGGGGAATGAACCTATGGGATGCCTGATACATCTAATGTGTGACAATGAAAACCTAACAGCATGCTCTTAAAACATGAACAAGACATATACGATTATCATAATTTTAAAGATGCCGCAGTCAAAGAAACGTATCTTCCAGCTGCAGCAGCAAGTGGTGAAGGATGAAGAAGGTGGATGAGAAGAAGCATTGTTAGATCCCAGAAGGATCCCAGAAGGAGGGCAAGGGAGGCTCTGCCTGCCACTCAGGTGAGTCCTGCTTCTGCCTGAAACTTCCATGGTGCTGGAAAATGAACCTCGATAAACTGGTCTTGGATAAAATTCCGTCTGCCAAAAACCACAGGGTGCAGGAATGGTAAATCTAGACATCCAGTATTCAAGATGGTATATCAGGGAAGGCAAGAGAGAGGTAATTTAGATTTGCTGAGCGGACCTACTGTATTAGCACAGACCCATGACGACTTAAGAAGACCTCCCAAGCACCATCTGCCTTCCCACGTGCATCAGTAAGTGACAACTGAGGCTGAATCCAAGTCATTGCCCACCAGAATGGGGCAATCTCTGAGCCAGAGGCAATGGAAAACATCAAGTACAAAACCTGCCGCATGATGCAGCAATACATTTGTACGAATGCTGCAACGCAAAATGATGCAATTTAGGATCAGTGATTTGTACTTTACAAGCTGAGGTAGTTAATCAATGAGGGCAGCACTGTAACTGCATGATCCTTGCTGAAAGCGTCCCGCTGCCCAGTCCCATGGCATCTGTCTTACTTAGGTATTCCTCTTTCATGGTCTGATCCCACACAAGAACTGGATCTTACTGATAATGGTGATCCATGTACACAGTAGAATGCTTTTGCTCTGCTGGCAATACTTCAGCCTATGCTGTCCAGCCAGCTGGCCCTTAAACTACAAAGAGAAAAGGAAAGGAGGTGGAAACAGATTTGGGCCCTGTGAGTCTTCACAGGTGAGTCCTTCTGCAGCAAGGATGCTGCTTGTTGAGCGTTGTTTTTATAGTTCTAAATGACTTTACTTGAAAGGTCCTCATGCCCTGCCACTTCCCTCAGGCAAAATGCTACTGTACATTGGGCAGCACTATTAAAAGCCCACAATGGAAAGTGGAGTCTAGAAAGGGATTGGAAATTAATATTGCCCTCAATGGGAAGAGTCCCTTGGGGTCAGCATTTCTCTACAGAATATTTGTTTGAATTTGGGTTTGGGACAGTCTGCTACATTAGATAATCCTGTAGTTGGCCTCCAGATGTCTTTGCTTTGATGAGCTCCACTTTTGCTTCTAGTTTATTGTTTGCAATATTATAATATATTAACTTATTGTTATACAATCACAGTAATCCCCTCTTAGGAGTGTTATCCCTAGCCATCTTCTTAAAATACAATTAAAAGTTCCATAAAAGTCTGGCAATTCACAGTCTTGTAGAACCAGATCAGCCCTGAATCTTCATAACAGTATCCCCATAGGACCTGACGACACATGAATAAAAATTGTCCTCCTTTTATTGGATCTGGTTTGGAGAGAAGTGTGGTTTACATTATAACATTCCTGTTGGTGAGGTGACTAAATTCTTATTTGCCTCGCTTGGAAGGGGTTTAAAATGAGGATTGTATCCTTGTGGTTCTAAGTCAGGAAAATATTCCTATGTATGCTGCTGTAAGAAATGTAGTCTTAGCACATGCTACTAGCAAGCATATGTTTAGGAAATTTGTTTTTGGAGAGAGGTGAATTTAAGCAGCATCTTAAGACCTGTCTTGAACTGGGACACAGTAAATAGCATTAACCTGGCCAGATTTTCCTGCTGGCATCTAGTTTACCTAAACCATTTGTACCACTAGTAGAAGTGAAAAAAACACATGGTATTAAAACTTTGCTAGCAATGGTGTTTGTACATACTGTAAATGTGTCATCAGTTGCCTTTTGATGGTGTTTGTAACACTGAACTGTTAATTACAGTCTTGTGTAATCTTGAATTAGTAATTACAGTTTGGTGTAATCTAACTATTTGAAATCATTTTTTATTTGTATTCTTCTTTCACTAAAATCACTGATGTTGCGTAAGCTTTTCATTAGTACTGGTCACTGTTGACATGAAAATTAGTAAGTAAATTTAGCACAATACACTTATGTGCAATTAGAACTCTTCTTAATGAGCCTTTGGGGGATTTTTTAGATCATCCCTTTTTTCCCCCTTAAAATTACAGCAGCAATACAAAGGATCTTTACCTTCCACAGGTACTGACTGCCGTCATGCATTCTTGCAACCTTCTGCTGTGTTTTCACGGTGTCTCAATGCAATCTTCACAGTTCAAGCAATAAAATGATTAAGTAGATTGTCATAATATTATGATAAGATAAATCTATCTGCCTGGCCACAGTTCATTAGCATTTTACAATTCATCACCAAATTTTATATGGAACATGTGAAAACAAAATGCTTTTGACAAGAGACGGAGATAATCTTGGAGTCCTTTATTAGCATGGCTAATGGTAACAGAAGGGGTATAAATCACTGATACACTGCTGCTCATTACAGAGATCTTTAAATATAGTAATAGACACATTTGCAGCACTTTGCATTGTCTAAATCAGCTCAAATAGAAATCAACCCATAGATTTCTGTGACATTCTGTCTTAGGTACTTAGAATGAAAATGATGGAGAATGAGGATCTGAACAAAAGGTGATTACCTAACCCCTCCGAGTCCTGAAAGCCTGTAGATTGCAGGTTATTACAGTGCCTAAATGATAGGGATATTTTCGATAAAAACTTTCTTTTACCTCACTGAAGAGTCACAAATCAAAAAGCAGGGGCTGGGGGACAGGGGATCAAAGCCAATTTAGGCTGTCTGCTTTGCTTTATTTTTAGGTCTTTGTGTTTTCAAAATGGGTTCTAATCGTTTCTTGAAATGCTCCTGCCTTTAACTCTATACTTCTGAATTCAGTTCATTTTTAAGAATGTGTTCTGTTTCATTCACCAGCAAACTCCCAGATAAAAACAATGCAGGATGCAACAGTGGCTCTTTCTATCTAGAATACATAATCCGTATAATTCTTATTGCAAGGAGAAGAATGTATTTTGCTAACACAAATAAGAGAATAACAAACAGAAAAAGACACATCAAGCTGAAAGTGAATAAGAAAGGAAGGTTGAGCTGAGTGTTCTGTGTTTGCAGCTCCCTCAGGAGTGAAGAGGAGGAGATTCATGTTATCAACAGCAGATTCTGGTCCTATTTTAATCCAATATTTATAGCAGTTATCACAAATGTCTATGAAGACTGATCTTGTGGATTGGTTCAGTGATAAAATACAGAATTCAAAGGTATAGGATCTATTGAAATAAATCACAGCTTGTCTGAACTATATTGCATATGCCATTTGAAAGTACTGACTGCAAGATTCCAGTCATTACAGAAGTTTCTGTGTTCTGTGGCATCTTTGGAGTAGCAGTAGTGAAACTGAGGTGAGATTATGATTTCTTTCAGCACCAGGGAGAAAGCCATTGATGTTTCTAACATCATGTTATCAGCTTCAGTTTCTTTGCGATGCCAATAATTTTCCATGCCCTGACACCTTCTCAGGAGCTGGACTGATCCTGCCTGGTAGCAGAAAACACACACACAGAGCTTCAGAGCTGTCGATTATTCAATGTAAACTTCCAGATGAAAAATACTTGTAGTGATTCACCCTCTAAGAAGTCAGGTCTTCAAAGTGGTTTGAACCATTCCCAGACAATCTTCCAAGGTAGATTAGACTGGAGGCAACTTCATCTTTTATTTCAGATTCCCAGTTCTACTACTTTTATTTTCGTTTAGATTACTGCCTTCTAAAAATGTTACTGAAATAAATCATGTCACAGAGAACCCAAGCCAGCATAAACTTTTGCAGTAACAGAGACGAGACTTTCAGGAGCACCTATACTCTGCAGGGAGAGGCAGTGTGTGATGAAAGAGCTGGAAGAGAAACCCAAGGAAATGACTGTTAGGAGAAACTGGGGTTGTTATCTTGCAGCCCTGTATAAGAAGATGGAATCAAACTCATATAAACACCTGATGGAAAAACAACAACAACAAACATAAAGAAGATGCTAATGATAGGCGTGAATTTGAACCACAGTTATCTGCAGAGCTAACAAAAACCTCATTTCTTAAATGGAAAAGAGAAAATACTTCATATAAAGACCACTGAAAAAATCTGTGTAATTAGTCTCTCAGCACAGATGCTACTCAATTGAATTCAAATTAGGGAGCAACGACTCCTATGCTTGCTAGGATTCATTTGAATTTGAAGTATAAAATTCAAATGTAGATTATCAAACAACAGCATGATTTATCTGTTAGATGTATCAAAAGAACTAAGCCTGGGGTTTGAATGGCTTTAAACCACTTAATGCAACATGGTATTTCTGCTCTCTCTGATCACTTCTTCATCTTTTTTTTTTTAATCTTTTTAAGATTTCTTTTTGTGTCTTGAGCAAAGTGCACTGTTCATTCATAAGGGAGATTGATCAAATCCCAAAGTCGCTTTTATTTCTGATTTCATTGTGTGAGTAGTTTACTCAACTCCTTCCCATTCTGGATGAAGAGTGGCCGCATACACACTTGTGCTACCTGTTCCAGCTGGCACTTGAGCACTCATGATTGAAGCCTTAAACTCATCCCTCCTGCTCTGCTCTCAACTTGCCAGGCTCAGAAATGGCCAAGCATCTTCCACAAGGAGGTGAGCCACTTTGATTCCTAGTGCTTGACAAAAACAGCTTCTTCTCCCAAGATTTTACCTTGAAAGAATTCTGGATGCAGAAAGGCATTAGGAACCTATTAGTGTTGCAAAGTGTTCTTCCTGAGACATCTGTAGAAAGTACTTTTTAAACATTATAGGTTTAAAGCTGTATTTCTGAGCCGTAGAAAAGAAGTGTGTTTTCCCCCTAAGTATTTGATTATCTGTGTAAAAAATGCTGTTCCTCTTTTTTAGTAATCTCAATGGACAAATGCCTTTCCTCATGACAATTATTTATTGTAAACAGAACTTATCAGTGCGTTAGAGAAGATGGGAAAACAAACTTGTACCTGATGTTAGTCACCCTATTTAATGCATTATTGGAAGGTACTCGTATTGGGGTGATGACTGCAGTCTAAAAACCTAGGCAGGATAGAAACCAGCGAGCAAGAAGCTTTCAGGATGAAATGAAAATGGAATTAAATTGCCCAACTGTGCAGCTCTGGTACTCTATTTTCTTGTATGTAATCTGATAGGCTTCACTCTGTTCTCCAGAATACTTCATTGGGCCAAATTCATTTGTAGTGTAACTCCATTGACTCCATTGACTTTAACAGACTTGTACAGGAGCTTAGTTTGGTCTATTGTGTGTCAGATGTTTTATGTATGCAGCATCATTCCTAGGAGAAGATTACTTAAGGATAAAAATGTTATCTACATTTCAAGACATGGTCCATCTTCCAGTTGAAACCTAAGAGAGAAAAAATAAAAATATCAACAAATTAAGAATTGGAAGTTGTCCTGAAAATAAGTTAAAATACTTTTTAAAATAGTGATTTTTTTTTTTCTATAGTTCCTTGAGAAACATTTTTATGATGTTGGAGAGAAAGCTTTTTCGTGAGCGGTTTTTGTTTATCCTATATTTAATTCATTTCTATCTTCATGATTAAAAAGCATCAGTCAGCTACAGAGACTAATTAGGCTATGCTATAACAAGGATTACTGAACTGTAATTATTATTTATTCAAATCAGTGGAAGAATTACCAAGGCTTATGTTAAAGACAATAGAAGATAACGGAGGAAGAAGCGGAGGAGGCCAGTGGTGGTTTTAACTGCATATTGTCAACCACCCAGCAGTGCAAACGTAGCCACCTAATTAACACCCTGAAATGGGGGCCTGCTGATATTGGCTCATGAGTCATTCGTTTCTACCGTATTTTTAAACCTCTTTTTAAAGAAATATCATTGGGAAAAAATTGTATGTAGGGTATGAACACTAGTATCACTAGCTGGTTGATGAAATAAAGTGCCGGGAAAAAGCTGCAGAGATATATTTGCCTGGTGTTTTCACTGTATTTAAAATGTGGGGGGGTTTGCTCCTTCTCTGAAAGACTCCAGACTGCTTAATTGCTGCAAGTGCCCACGGCTTTTCGTCTGCAGTTTTAACCCACCAGTTACTTCCCAGCTGCACTTCTAGCATTCAAAAACCCCAATTCCGGCTGCATTTTAATTTCACTGAAAAGTTTCAGCACTCTCCAAATGGAACAGTACCAGCCTGAATGGCCCAAGGACCTCCTTCCCCTTATCCCCCTCCCTCTGCACAAGCCTCAGCAAACAAATTTGTGAGGGCTGGTGCAATCTGCCGGCACATTATGGTATAGTACCAGGGTTTAATCTAGGCAAAGATCCTGATCTAGAGATAAACTGGCTGATGTCAGAACATCAGTATTAGCAGTCCAGATTTGTTTTCCTCTGATCTAGCATGAAATGCTTTGATTCATTTGAACAAAAATGTTTTAATTCTGGTCAATCAAAAAATATTCCCATTTTACCCAACTGGGTAAAAATTGAGATTTTGTGTAAACTGTCTCGCATTTAGTTGTGCTTTCTGGAAATGAGGCCCAATGATACTCAGGACTCTAGGTGCTAGTAATGAAAAGAAAAGAAGTAGCAATTTAAAGCTGCAACTCCCTTTCTAGTTCTTCCCCACTCTCAAGCTTCCCAGATCCCAGATTTGTGCCTCTGCCTTTGTTAATCTCCCCAAAGTCGTGGGAGACAAAAAAACAGGTTGGGGGTGTGTGGGGGGGTGTGTGTGTGTGAGAGAGATATTTTAACAATGCATGTGTCTTGCCAAGGGATAATCAATGTGTAAAATCACCTTTTAGAGATCTTTTTTTTTCAGTTGATAAAGAAGAGGTGTGCTTGTTTTCCTCCTGTGCAGCCTCGGGTCATGTGCATTTCTCTTAACTTCATGTGCATACACAAGGAAAGGCATGATCACAGCTTGGGAGGATATCACAAAAGACCTGAGGTGCAGTCATTGCTAGGGCATGACTGCGTGAATAAAAGGTCAGCAGGTAGAACCCCAAAGTCTCCTGTACTCCTGCAAATTTGAGGACTGTCACTTGCCACAGGGAACCATGAGCTAAATCCTTTTCTCGTAATGAAAGCACAGCTGTCACTTTCGGGCTTGTTAAACCCTGGGGCTCCACCACCACCACTACAAGATTTGAGAGATGAGTCCATTTGCCTTTACCTCTACAAATATATGTTCTTACAGTCCATTTACTGGAACTATGCAGTGTCTTCAATGCTGGCGTAACAGTTCATAATGATACCTTGCTCCTAGCAGTGTGTCACCTTCAGCTCAAACCTGAAGATACAGGTGATAAAAGTTAGTGTCCAGATGGATTATGTGTTGAAAACACAATTTTGTATTGTTAGTTTCATATAATGCGTCTGATTTTTTGCGTCTGAGCTCCAAAATTCTGCAACAAAGATGTAGTTTTGCTACATAATCTTCTTATTTGTTTTTAAATCTTTCATTCAGATTTATGCAGATGTTCAGTCTGCAGCTATGCAAAACCTCAGATGGTTGTAGACATAGAAAACAAGATCACAAGTGTTTACATAAGCAAAATCCCTCAGCAATGCTGACTTGAAAACCTGAGCTGACTGTCCCCACTTTATCTCCGCAGAGTTGGCTGATTAGCATTTGGTTTTTAACTTACCTCTGATGCCTGTTTGCACCTGGACTTAAAAAAATAACTTAGGAGCAGTTAATTAGGGTGAGATAAGGAAAGGATTTACTGTGCTAAGGCAAATAGTTGTTAATAGACGCACAGAATACAGCTGTGTCACATCTTTTATAATGCTAATTGACCAATCCTAAATGTGTCCACCTCTTAGCCTTTGCTCTGGTCCACCTCTTGACCCACCCCCAAGAATTGGGTCTGGGGGCGTTTTGGGACTACCCCATCATCACCATCATCATCTTCAGAGCACAAAGGGTACATAGTTACCTAGTCTTTGACCCTGTTTTGTTGTTCAGGCCCTGATTTGGCTGTTCCCAAACAGCCTAGGCCTTGCCTTGACAAGAGACTAAACATTTTCTACTGAATTCAGGGGTAGATTTGATATGGGGAGTATAGAATGGGGTAAAAGGGTTAGGAATGTACTACGGGGTAGAGGGAACAAGGGCTGCTGCTTTTGGAAACTACTTCTACTGCTTATAAAACTTACAAAGCTTACAAAAATTAGAAAACTAAAAAAACTATTAGGGCTTAAGGCATCACCTCTTCAAAGTACAGCAAGTGTACAGCTTGGTTCTCCTGAAGCATTTATAAGTTTGTACACAGTAGCTGAAAGGGAACTTCAGATGTCATCACACTGATCCCATCTGTCCTTGAGCCTGCATGAAAAGAAAGTGCTGATACACACTTCCACGCTCAGTTTTTGGGTCCTACTGACAGACATTGTTCTGTTTCAACTACTGCTGTTATAAAAGCCCCTTGGAGCAAAGATATCCTTTTTATTTTTGCGTGGCACTTAGCATTGTAATGTCCCAGTCTGTGACTAGGGCCCTGAGATGCAATGGGAATAGAAATACAGGCACTTGGAAAATTCTGCTCAGCTGGCTTTCTCTTGCAGGAATTTGGCTTTGCTCTTGATGAGGTCATGTGAAAGGAGCATTTATTTATTTATTCATTATTTTTGCATATGTACAAAAAGGTTCTGGAAGTGCACCCTCAGCACCTTTTACACAGCTACAAATTATCTTTATAAAAATAACACTAAAGCCAAGTGCAGAGCAGCCACTCAAAAATAAGTAGTTAAAAATACATTTGGCAAATGAAAAGCTGGAATCACATTTCTATACCAGTGAGATTCTGCCCCCATCACAGCCATGTTCAGGGAAAAAGGGTCTTTATGCTGAACCCATAGAATCAACAGATAGGAGCTCTTCCAGACTTTGAGGACTTGAGTTCCAGGGCTCCATGGGAAGCCTTCAGATTTCAAGTGACTTTCTTGACACAGTGGAGATGGGTGGTATCAGTGGGTGTGAGATTCCCTATATTGCTCTTCTATGTTCCCATCAAGCAATATATGATATCTATTCTTCCAGCTATTCATGTCTCCAATATTATATCAAACTAAGAAGGATAAGACTCACACCCTGAAATCATTGAGATAATTTTCACATCAACAGCTGTGTAGGAAAGTAAAGGTACAACAAAAATGACTGCGTGCTTGCTAGTTTGGGATCTCTACTAAGGTAGAAATAATGGCTATCTGCTCCTGTTGTATCTCAATGTATTTCTTTGGATTACAGTTATACAAAAAATTCTAAATACTTCATGGAACCAGTTCTGCTGAAAGTTTTAAAACTGTTTTCTGGGTGATATACTCTGTAAACCTGTAATGGTACAGTCATTCAGGCTGATTAGTTTTGTCAGGCACTGCAAGTTGAGGATCTTCCTTAGGGGCAGTATTTAGGGTTTCTTTTTTTTTTTTTTTTTTTTTTTTTTTTTTTTTTTTTTTTTTTTTTTTTTTTAATTTAAATTGTTTTTTTTTAAATATAAAAACTTTTTACCTTGTTGTGTTTAAAAAATGCATCCACATCTGTCTCACTTACTGTCGTCATTCATCAGATGTCATGAGCTACGTAAGGATGTGCTCAGCCTGGATTTCGGAGGGAAGGACCATCCAGGTGGAGGTGTTACTGATGATGGGGAGTCCACTGCCATCCTCTCAAGTCAGCACCAGATAGTTGTACATATATGAGCAGGTATAATACGGGAGGAAGGGCAACAGGAGCTGAGGCAATTCACAAAACTGAAACTCACGTGCCTGGTACCTGCTCCAGTACCAAAACAGTGCCCAGAAATAGCATTAGATCCCATTTCAGTGATAAGAAGAGTGAGTACAAAGTTTACGGAACTCAGCTAAAGTTTATAAGATTTAGTGTTTGAGACTCCCATTCCTTCAAGAGAAAAGCATGTAAAGCAAAAAAATTCAGACTTCTTCAGACATTCACAGTAACCTTAACAAAACTGAGATAATTTAAATGTATAATGAGTTTCTACTTGCCCTACTGAATTGTAGAGATTTTTCCTTATTGATAAAAATACATGCAAGAAAAAGTCAAATAGACTATAATTTAGGGGCTTTACATCTGTAATACAGAAATTATAATAATATTGCCATTTCTCACAGCGGTGCCAAAAAGAGCATTTATTCATGTTTAGCAGGCAGAGTACATCTCTACATAATACTGTCAATGAAAAGATGCAAAATGAAAATCTTCAGTGTGTATAAACTAATACAAAGCTCTTCCAAAAGCCAGAACACCTTGCCTCATCTGATGGCCAAGTCACAACTGAGGTAATTTCATCTTTTTAAATTGTGTTGTTTCATTAGGGTACTCCAGCAGCATTTCACATCAATTAGATACTCATTTCAGCAGCTGTACCTTCCCTAAATATATTTATATGAATGCAAAGACTACTTTTGTCAGATTTTTACAAAATTGACTAGCTTGAACCTTTCAGCAACAACACAAATATTCTGTAGGTTTTCTGCCAGTTCTCGAAAAGGTATTTTCTGCTGACAAGCAATTAGCTTTCTGCTATTATTAAAATTATTCAATGGTGTTTTTGCCATCTGTTACAGTGTGTACTCTTCTTAAATGCAATGAAATTTGACACTTCAGAAACAGTGCACAAGAGAAAGGTTTCTACATGAGAAGGATCCACCTCAAAAACACCACAAAAAACTAGGCACCCAGAACTGTAATCTCTTTTCATACACTGCCAAAAATGCAGTGTCTTTCACAGATAATTACGTCTCCAAATGACCTTACTGATGCAAAATCTTTTATTGGACTGCTTTCTTCTATCTGGAAACGTTACAAAATGTTATAACCTAGACTATTGTTCAGTAGAAAAAGGAAACCTGTTACTTCTTCCAGACACAGTATTAATTCATAATAACTTCTGGGTAGGGGGGAGAAGTTGTGTTTTCTGGGTGATTTTATTTAAAAAGGAATTGTGGTCTAGTGAAATCCTAAAGAAATGGAAGTTAGCTCTTAGCTGGTAATTTTCTTTCTCTTTCTGAACACTTAAGCAGTTATCTATTACGATTTAAAGATGTTTTCTTCCAGGTCTTTTGGCCTCACATTTATTTTTGGAAAGCTCTAGGTGATGTTGACATTTTAATGGTTTTTTTTCCAAATAAACAGGCATTTATATTATGTCATTTTTATGGTTATAAAGTTAATTCTATCTCAGTCCTCCTGTGAGTCACTCCAAGTGCACCCCAACAAGGATCCCTCTTCATGTCAGCTGTAGAGGTGAACATCCCCTATTTTTAGATGTGTCTGTGGTGCAAGCAGCCCAGTCACACAGTCAGTTTCTGCCATTTATATCATCTCCCCTGGTCTATGATGAGGTCTCATATCTGAGAGATGATCAGAAGAAACAAACATTAGATAACATCTAGGATATTTTAAGTAGCTTATACTTCTGTCTGTCCTGCCTATGTGCCATTCCTTGGACGGACTGTCTTCTCTGAGTCCTCATTAAGTCTGTGTGACTTCTTCAAAGGTAACTGGCATTTCAGAAAGTACACTATGGACCTCATGAGTTTGTAGAGTCATTGGTCATTCCTAGAACAAATAATGCCTTCAGGCTCAGAAGGAGTTTGATTGCATGTCCTCAAGGTCATTGGATTGGCCATGTCTTTGGGGGTCTTCAGTGTCAGCTAACAGGCAGCTGTTTATCAGCTAAAGTTTTCTGAATTGAAACATTGCAGCTGTACAGAAAATACGTCCATAACCATCTTGGTCTATCTACAGTTCCTATGGAACATTACACAAAATAGAGACTCTTCACCTCCAGACGGCAGAGTTTGCATTTTTCCATGGAGGGAAAAAGAATCATTTGGATCAAACAAGAGGGTACATTTAACAGTATCCTGCAATATATTAATAATTATCAACTGCAGAGCCTTGGGTCCAGAGCCAGCCTCTGGTCTAGATGTACTAAAGATATCTGCAACTACTGGAGGCTCCTAGGAGGCAGGTCAAAGATAAGGGAAGAAATTTCCTAAACTGCAACTACAACCAAAGGTATTGCTTGATGCCAAGGGGGAAAAAAACCACACAAGAGTTATGGGAAAGGAAACAAAGTTGTTTATCCTCCCTTTTCTATGTATTTGTAAACAAGATTGTAAAATGAGTTTTTCTTCAGATTCCCGTGTGCAAGTTTTTCTACAGCTTTACAGGTCTTTGAACGCTGATTGGTGTTGCCAAAGAACAAGAGTATTACCTCAAGTCTCAGTCATCCCTGTAACTCAGACTCTGATGGCAGACATTTAGGGTTTGTGTTAGTTTTGATTCAGATGTGCTGCACCAAAATGGCAACAGAAAGCCACAGATAGGGGCGAGTACCAAGAGCTAAATTTAACATTCTCTACTTCAGATGAGAATAAGAATTTACAGCACTTTTACTGTGGCTGAACAGAAATAGGGCAGCATGGTATCCAACCACATCAACCTGCTTCTGCTGCAGAAGATGTCATTTTCTTTTAAACTTACTTTTATGTCATATTTTTTGATTTCACATATTTCTGCATTGCACTTTTTGACATACTAATGTATTAAGCAATTTCTGTTACTACTTTCACAATTACTTTTGCTAAAAACATATGAATAGCTATTACCATTATTGTATTATCATCACATCTTAAACTTCCACTCTTTGCTAATCAGAAAATAATTCTAGTAACCCTAACACTCCAACTTAAAAACATATCATATAACTGTTTTCCTCTCTAACCAACAAATATGACATTTAAACTTTGTTGGATAAAACACTAACTGCTGCATTTGAGCATATATCTTGACTCGTTTGTGTGAAAAAAATATTTTAGACCTGAATATTCTGTGCTTGCATTGCAGTGTTGCCCCAAGGGGAGGCTATAGGTTTTATTTAGGTGAGACAGACCTCTTTGCAACTTCTCTTCTGAGCTGCAGCAGAAAATAACAACCTTAACCTTGGCTGAGCAGGGGAATGGGAGCAGCAAGAGAGACATTTTGCCAGCCATCTCAAGAACCCAACTAGACTTGGAACAGATAATAAATCTGTATACTTCATTGCTAATGCAGGAATAAAGACTTGGAAATTCGTTTTCCAACACCTTGTGGTCTTTTTTGCATTTTTGTCTGTTTAAAGTAAGGCAGCATTCTCTTGAAGCAGAGTGCTTACATCTGACACCATCAGAGTGCAGTGTCCAAAAGGTTGGTTGTTTTTCATCCATCTGTAATAGTAGAGAGAGCTGACAAAATGGAAAGATTTCTTTGCTGATGGTTGACACCTGTTTTGTAGAGGTGGAAACCAATGCAAGGCAAAGAAGAATCCAGCTTTCAGGCTTGTAGGTAGAAAGCGCACAAAGAAGTGTGATTCTGAGTAATCCTGGGGCCATGAAGAGTCCTGAGCTTCTCTGTGCAGTTTAGATGGCTGCGAAGATCATAGCCTCCAAATCCCACTTATCAGAGCTGCAAAGTTATCTCTGAAGTTCCTTCATTCCACCTCCACATGCCCAGTAAAGAAAGGCATGGTGGAGAAACAGGCTTCCTCTCCTCTGCTTCTGCAGTGGCTTCAGCATCTATTGCAACATAGGTGAGTCTAGTGCAAAGAGACAGAGGAGAAGATATCACAAAGGGTCTGAGAACCGATGCAGGACTTGTATCTTCATTAGTTTTGCATTTATTTTTAGGGACTTGGTTTGGATTTTTTTTTCCTGTGTGTGAAGCTGCCTCAGACATCACGGCCCTTATCACAAAGGAAGATTCTTCATAATTAATTCTCAACATTATGGTCCCACTTCATAATTAATTTATTCATTCTCTTGCCTTATAACTGTTTCTCTACTTAACTGACTGACTTTGGTAATAGTTCTCTGCATAATTGATTCATATTGCTGTTGATTTTCCCCATTTTTATTTAATATCAGAAATGATTTGCTGTATAACTGCTTCATTGCTTAACTCATTATCTACACAATTGCTTAGTATCATAATTGATTCACTGCTTAACTGTCTCACAGGATAATGAACAGCAAGTAGCGGCCATCCACTTTTCACCTCCATTTCCCCTCCCTGCATCAGCCTCTTCCTTTCTTTGCACGACAACCTGAAGCTTTCCTGACATCCATTTTAATCCCTCATCCCAGTACAAAATGTCATTGCTATTGCCAGTCCCCTGGTGCTTATTCTGATGCCTTTGGCTCCCTTTAGGGTCCTTCCCCATTTCTCTCCCAGCTGTGTCACAGATAGCATATCTTCAGCTCTTTGTCTGTGTTATATTCACTACACATTCTCAGAGTGTTTTTCAAATCTCTGTGTTTATCCCTTCTGTCCTCCTTTCACCACTTTGCATTCATATCTCCATGGACATTTTTGCCTACTGACTCTTGTAATCTTTCTTTCACACATTTATGCCTAGAAAGCACCACTGGACTACTCCACAAGGCCCTCTACTCTGCCTCCTCCTTGAAATCTTCCCTCAAACCACACTTTCTGCACTGCACACAATGCCTGCTACACCGGAGGCCACTACAGAATTACTATCTTCATATGACAGTGGTAAAACTTTAAAACTGCTGGCAACAAACCCAGACTGCTCATGCATCCTTGCACACACCACCACACTGCTCCTGATCCTAATTCTCTTCACAGTATATTATGTATGTGTGCCTTAGAAGGCACACAAAGGTTGGTGACTTTGTCTTGTATATTTGCACTGCCCTGCCTGAGATACCTGGGAAAAACTGTAAATAATAAATGCATTTCCAGAAAGTTAAAAAGCCAATGCATGACCATCCCTAGGAAGAAAAGATTCTTCCTGCAGAGATGACTCCCAAATTCCAATCTACTCCTTCCCTTTTCACTTGCTTGGAAATTATATTTTTTTCTGAATCTTCTGCCAGAATGAGCCAGATCTCCGAGAAGCAATTAAAATGCAGCATGGGAAGTCCTGCCTGACAATCCCGCTGCAGGACCCCTTTAGGAAAGAAGTAAGATGAGGATTGTGGGGACATGAAATTCTTATTTATAACTTATATGATGCGTAAAGATAAAAAATAAGTAACCCCTATGGACAACCTTCTCCCTTACTTCCGTCTTCCTGCATACAGCAATCTGAAGCAGCTGCTGCTGCCCTTCTGTGTCATGACAACAATTCTTCCTGGCTTTATTCAGCCAAAGGCAGTGAATACATAAATATTTTTAATACAAGGTAATTCTTGGGTTAGCAGAAAGGGATATTGGCCTAAATTGTCCTCCACTGTAAGGCGCTCAGTTTTGATAGCTTTAAACACAGACGGTATTTATCTGTTTATTCGATAGGAAAAACATGTCTGATGAGAACCTAGCAAGATTTAATATTCCAATAAAAATGCCATTTCTTACTGCTGTCAACCATAGCACTTGAATAAATATTATACCTCCTTCCTTCAAGAATTCACAGCAGGGTTATTTCTGGCAATTGAAACAGCTTCCAGTGAGATACATTCTGCTGTTGGTTTCTTCAAGGAGTTCAGTGCATGACCCCATTTTAAGATCTCTGGAATGGCTGTTTAGCAACTCAGAGGATCAGGTCAATTGGTTTAAACCTTGTCTGTGTCCCAAGACTGAACTGGAGCGGCACTGACAGGCAGCACCATTAGCAGCTACTGCTGCCATCTATGGGTAGGATCATTTTGGCTTTATTCCTCAGCGATCGTTCCTCATTACGAGCAATATACTTGTTCTCATGCGTAAACAAATGTAATGGAAGAAATTACATGCTCAGCACTGATTTCTCCCCTAGAAAGAAAACAAAATAACAGAGGAAGGACTTCACCTATGCGTCCCCCTGAAAAAAAGAATGAGAGAAGATTTTGAACACTTAAAATTACTATCTGTCGTAGACAAGGAAAACAATAGCATAACTTTATTTTCCGCCTTCAGTATGCTGGGTGCTGACTTTGCTTTAAAACCACTGGGGCACACTCATCCTTGATAGAATAGCACTAAAATTACTCGAAATGCACCTTGTCATTTGTATATTCACTTGAAAGCTGTTAGAGCCCTTTTCTTTTAATCCCTTCAACGGGGGAAAGCATTCATACACTGTTAACTCTCATTCCTTTCTATCCTGGGAGGTTTTCTGCTCTTCCTTTAGAATTAAGAGCCGTTTGGGGTATTCATCACCCCTGACAGCTGTTAATCCCCCTGTACTCTATACAGTTACTGTGTTAAAACATTTTAAGTAAGTAACAGGCCTAGTCAATGCTATTTTGGATTGCACTTGTGGTCGTTTTAGCTCATTAATCTTTCTCTGACAGTGGCTAGTCCCAGATGCTTGAGGGACAAAGTGAAAAACCTCCATAGTGGAGAAACAATGCAAGGGCACAGGAACCAGTTACTTGCTATTATAGGTAAATGCATAGTAAAATCCCTTTCACAAGCCAACCACACTCATCTAAGAACTGATTTCAGTTTTTGATTCCTCCTTACTCCTGTGGAGAAGCTTTTGACAACAACTGTTCTGTTGAGTAAAAACTTTTTAATTTCCAATCTACATTTATGTACAGCCACTATACACCAAATGTTCCTTTAACAGTAATGCTCTTTCACATAAACAGTTGGGTTTTTTCTTTTTCTGTCTATTTTTACTCTTCCATTTTGCTTAGAGAGGGAAACAAGAATCCCTCTCAAGCTTTGTTTTGCTTAGTTAAACAAGTGTTTCTTTTTAATCACCTGCAACAGAAAAGACACTTCACTCCCTTTAATTTTCCTGTTTACACAAGGATCTCACCTTGAATATGAATTCATCTTTACTGTATCAAAGTGACCAGAACTGTATTTTTCATTTGAAATTACACTATATTCAAGGGTCAATGAAATTTTCTGTATGAACCACTGAAAATATCCTACTTGATACACCTTTGGGTTACATTTGCTCTCCTTGCAGCCATAGTACACTGGTGGGTCAACTAATAATGTTCCAGAGCTCATTTTACCCTCCTTCACTTTTCACCTAAAAGTAAAGCAGATATTGTAATTAGTCCTTATTTTGCACTCTGCATTACTTTGCCGTTTCTGTTACCCCAGTTTTTAAGGTCATTCAGTACTTCTTAATCTTTCTCTGCAGATCTCACTGTTACAACCAAGGGGCTTATAAGTCTGCAGATCAGTGAACACTGTGTGCCTGCAGGGATAAAGTTTTCAGGACACTAAGCATTTGTTTCATTTACTGTCTTTAGGCAGGACCTAATGGCTTTCAAGGAGCAATGGATAGATTAAAGTCAAGCATTAAGCAACTTAGAATCATGAGATAGCAGAAAGCTGTTTGTCCTGTCCTCTCCTGGCTTGCAACTACACCATTTGTACCTCTGCTTGCAGAAATTAGTCCCCAATGCCCAGTTACTGAAATGGATAGCTCTGAAGCTACTGCAGCCTACTAAAGGCACTTCCAGACCTCAGTGAATCTACCTGCTGGTTAGCATATAACAATCTTCAACATGGAAATGGTCAAAATGGGATCTGGAAGATCACAGAATCATGAAATGGCTTGGGTTGAAAGGGACCTTAAAGGCCATCTACTTCCAATCTATGGGCAGGGAAACCTTCCACCAGGCTGCTCAAAGCCCCATCCAACCTGTCCTTGAACACTTCCACGGATGGGGCATCCGCAGCTTTTCTGGGCAATTTGTTCCAGTGCCTCAATACCCTCACAGTAAAGAATTTCTTCCTAATATGTTATCTAAACCAACCTTCTTTCCACTTTACAGGCACTACCCCTTTTCCTATCAGTACATGTCCTTGTAAATAGACCCTCTTTATCTTTCTTGTAGGCCCTCTTTAGGTACTGGAAGATGCTCCAAGGTCTCACTGGAGCCTTCTTCTGCAGGCTGAACAATCCAAATTCTCTCAACCTGTTCTCCTGTTGCAGGACTGATCCAGCCCTCTGGTCATGTTCATGGCTCTCCTCTGGACTCACTCCAGCAAGTCCATGTCCTTCTTAAGTTTAGGGCCCCTGAGCTGGATGCAGTACCACAGGTGGGGTCCCACAAGAGCCGAGTAGAGGGAGAGAATCACCTCCCTTAAGCTGGCAACATTACACTGGAAAGACAAAAAAAATTAAAAAGTTGATCTCTGACACAAAGATAGAAAGTCATTGGCACTAGGAGATCTCTGTAGCTCGTGATAGTGACTTTGCTTTTGTTACAGAAGATGAAAAGGGGCACTGTGATAACCAGCATGTGTGGGTGCATTTGACCCTGAATGGGCTCGCTCCACCTGCAGCCATGGCCTCCACCTGCACAGCACTTCTTGCACACATTATCTGCCATCGTGTCCAAGCACAGAAAACAACTGCAAAATGCAAACTGGCAGATGATATAAAAGAAGACACTTCACTAGTCATAGCTTTGCCTTTCAATTGCCATAGCAAGCGCAGGACTTTGAAAGGGATCATTGAAGAAAGTATCAAAGAAAATACACTGCACTAGTTTCTGAATCATTCATAGATGAAAAGACAACTGCCTGCGGACTCACAAATGTCAGCAATTACTGCCGTGGTAATGTGAGGCGATGTGCATACAATAGCCAAGAAGATGCAATGCACGTTAGATAAATTTCTGCTTTTACTTGCAATGAGAACAAACACATCTGTGCAGGGACCGATGTCCCTCAACGTTTATGGTGAAAGTGGTTTGAGAAATGGCTGTTCAGGTAGCCTGAGAATGTAATAATATCTTTCTGATATACTGAAGTAATATTTATAGATCATTTTGTAAAAAACAGTCATGGCTTCTACTATTCTGCTTTATTGCCACAGGAGCTGGAGAGAGGTGCTGCTGCAGATGCTGGCTTTGTGTAGATGCATCGTCCCAGCTGCAATGACAAGCTGTGCTGCTGTGGCACTGCTATGTCCTGTGGTGGGTCACCTACCTTTACGTTTATATAGACACACCTGAATGATTCCATCTGTTTTACTGATGTTACTGATTTATTGTAATTGTTGATTCAGGTAGGAAGAAGAAAAGGTGTGGTTTTTAGTTTGATTTTGTTTGGTTTTGGTTGATTGGTTGTTTTGGTTTGGTTTGGTTTGGTGTTTTTTTGTTTTTCTTTGTTTTGTTTTTGGTTTTTTGTTTGGTTGGTTGGTTTTGGTTTTGGTTTTTTTGTGAACGTGTATTTAACAGAACAAATCAACTTGCTCCGAAATAAATGCTTCCTGGAGAAAACAGCAGTGGGATGAACTGAATTCTTCTCCTACTAATTTCCTGCAAACATTAAGTACATGTGTCTTAACAACAGCCCATAAGGAAAACGTGATTTTTCTTGTGTTTTCTAGAAAAATGTATTTTTGGCAGAACCAAACACACGGCACAGTTGATCTACTCTAGTGCTTAGGGCAACTGTTCAACGATTAAGGCTCCAGACTCCCAGACCCACCAAATTGCCCAGTGCTGCACGTTACTTGGTTAATAACTTTGAGCCCTGAGATCTCTGTCCCATTGCAGAGCAACAGGCTTTGTCTGAAACTCGTTGTGTCTGGTTCAGCAGTTTAGGGATTACAATGGTAGTACTGGGCCGGTAGTTGGACTTGACGATCTTAAAGGTCTCTTCCAATCTTGATTATTCTATGAAATGTTCTTTTCTCTGCTAAACGTCTGTCTTCATCCAGAGGGAAGGAGTCAGGGGTCAGACAGGAGGCACCGGATCACTCCTGTCCTGCAGCACTTGGACAAACCTCCCTGCCAAAATGCTCTGGTTTTTATCTCTTAAATTAGGGATGGGAGTAGCCTAGCAGAGCCAGTGATGCTCATGGCTAACCCCTGGCAGCCCAGCACACCGCAGG
Organism: Oxyruncus cristatus; assembly: GCA_013399855.1. Taxonomy (NCBI): domain Eukaryota; kingdom Metazoa; phylum Chordata; class Aves; order Passeriformes; family Cotingidae; genus Oxyruncus; species Oxyruncus cristatus. Next base: position 401,874 of record VXAY01004422.1, on the reverse strand, counting down.
GCAGGGGGCGCCGAAGGACAGGACCCGAGCAAACGGCCTCAAGCCGAGACAGGGGAAATTCAAATTAGATACTAGAAAAAACTTTCACTGTTAGAGTGGTCAGGCATTGGAATAGGCTGCCCAGGGAGGCAGTGGGCCCACCATCCCTGGAGGTGTTTAAGAGGCGCCGGGATCTGGCGCTGGGTGATGTGGTTTAGCGGTTTAGGCGTTAGAGTGGTAGTGCTGGGTTGACGGTTTGACTGCATGACTGTAAAGACCTCCGACCATGACGATTCTGCGATTCAATGGTTTTGTGGCCGGGAGAGTCTCCGCCTCCGCCGGGCCGGGCCCGCACCGCCCTCGCAAGCACCGCCCCCAAGAGGGGCGACCCGCCCGCGTCGTTCTTCTCGCCGCGGCCGCTGCGTGAGCCATAGAATCAATCACTGGGGGCTCGCGGCGTCACCGGCCGTGTTTTACTACGAGCCGGAGGCGGAAGCGGGACGGTGCCTGTGGCGGAAGCGAGACGCCGGGGCGGCGTGTGCGCAGCGATGGCATCCCAGTAGCGGTGGCCTCCTCCCCCCCAAGCCCCCTCCCTTTTCCGTGGTCGGGACCGGGCGGCGCGGCCATGGCCGGCGGCCAGGCGGCCACGGCCGCGAGCGGCGGGAGGCGCGCGCTGCTGCTG
>VXAY01004422.1:360683-401173 GCA_013399855.1 Oxyruncus cristatus | reverse complement strand
CCGCGCGCCGCTGCCTCGGCGATTGTGGGCGCCCGCCCGCAGCGCCCCCGGGCTCTGGCGGCAGCGCCGTGTGGGGAAGGGGCGGCGGGAGCGGCGCGGGAAGCCGGCGGCACCGCGGGGAGAGGGGTGAGCGCCCTGAAATACACCGTCTGAGGGGACAGGGAGGTCGGGCAACGCGGCTGGGGAGGGAGCGGGAGCGCAAGTGCCATGAGGGGCGGCTGAGCGAGCTGGGGGTACTTAGGCTGGAGAAAAGGAGGGATCTTATGGCTCTCTACAACTGGCTGAAAGGAGGTTGTAACCAGGAGGGGGTCGGTCTCTTCTCCCAGGCGGCAAGCGACAGGGCCAGAGGACATGGCCTTAAACTGTGCCTGGGGAGGTTCAGGCTGGACATCAGGAGGAATTTCTTCACAGAAAGGGTGATTAGACTTTGGAATGGTCTGCGCAGAGGGGTGGTGGAGTCACCGTCCCTGGAAGTGTTTAACGAAAGACTGGACTTGGCACTTAGTACCATGGTCTAGTTGACAAGGTGGTTTTGGGTCAAAGGTTGGACTCGATGATCTCAGAGGTCTGTTCCAACCTAAGTGATTCTTCTTCCTGACGGTTCACCTCATGTCCCACCTCGCATTCGTTCTGTCAGGGTAGTTTATACACTACCTGTCCCAGTGGAAATTATGCCCTGTGTTAGTTTGGCATTCAGTGTTTGGAGTATTTTCTGCAAAAACAGTAAATGGCAAATTGTGAGTGATTACTTTTCGTCTAAAGTGATTACTTTTCAACACTCACAAGTGACGAAGGTTCATTTCTTTATCAAAGAACAGAATGTAGATTTAGCCGTCACAGCTCCCACTAAGCCATGGTGATTATGGTAAAGGAAGAGATTTAGGACCCTAGTGCTTGGTGGGATTTTTCCCAGAACATTATATTCTTGGAGGGCATCTCAGAAGGGCAGCAGTGGCAAACTGTTCTCTTTTCCAGCTCTTGGGCATAGAACTTGTTAGTGGGATGCCTTTTCGCTTCCTGTGATAATCTCAGCACAAAATACTTCGTCATAAATGAGAAACATTTGGAGTACTAAGTAAACTCATGGAAAGCAAACATGTTGGTTAAATATTCTTTCTTAAAAAGTAACTTAGGTTTACTTTTTTTTTTTTTTCCCCAGATGTAAGCGTCTCTGCATCACCATCTTTGCAAAGCAAAGGGAATATTTCCTTACTGGGAAATAGGAGGCTTTTTTTTGACACTCATGCGCTGGTATGCCTCTTGGAAGAAAATGGTAATTTGTTTGAAACAAGTAGCTGTTTTTAATGTTGTGTCCTGAGTGGTTTTTTTACTTTATAAAGTTTGTTATTTTTCCTTGATATGCAGTGTTACAGCTTGAGTTTTATGAATTTTGGGAGGGCTTTTCTGTATACTGGGTGGGAACATACATGGTTGTGTTCTCTTCAAAAAGGAAACAGTAAGCGTATACGACTTCATTTGGAATGATTTATTACCCTACTGGTAGTTGAAAATTATAAAGAAAAGTGAAATTTTAAGAACAGAATAAAAAAACCCCAGACTTTTCAAGGTAGTGGTTGAAAATGTATTTTTTGTATTCCTGCCTATTTAGGATATTGCACTTTGAATATGCAACAATGTATCGCAATGGGATTGAATATGGACTATTTTGTAAAATGCAGCTTTGAAGATACAACATAGAGTACCATGTATGGTATATATGTATACCAAGTATGGCTGGTCTTATGCTAAAACAGATAAGGGAGTAGATTATTATGGATTCATGTCACTGTTGCTAGTGGGAGGGAGGTACCTTAAGGTGAAGTTCAGTACAGCCGAATTGACTCGTAACAGCTCTCCATTCCTGAAGAGGGGAGGTCACCTCTCCAGTTTTTTTGCTGGATTGGTATTCTGAGACGCAAGTTTAATGAGCTCATGGAACAGCTGAGTGAGCACCAGCTCAGAGTGTCAGGAGGAGGGATAAGGGGAGAGGTAGTAGCGGTGGTAGTAAACTGTTACATCAGCTCAGCTATTGAAAGCAGCTTCCTCTCAGATACGATTTCTGGTGCTCAACTGCTGGTAACTATGAAACAATCAACTTTTTGCCAGTGTTTCTTTTCTTTTCATAAATGGTTAAGTCTTGTTCATGACAATCTTACTCCTACATTTTCAAAGTGGAAAAGGCAAGAGTGTTTTTAGGGACAGTGTTTTACTATAGTGGCCAATATATTCAGTTTATTCTAATAGGCACTCAGAAGCTTGTAGACCTAAAGTCAGGGCAGTTGGCTTTGTTTTCAGTTGAGTTTTGTACATCTTCAGTGGCACTGAAGTTTTATAGTATATAGAAGTCAGTATCTGCTTTTCAGGGTCAGAATTCTTGCACATGAAAGTAACCACATGTCAGAGATGGCATTCCATAATAACTCTAGATAGCTCCCGGTGTTTATCCTGATGATATTGCTGAATACAGAAGCAGCCATACTATGTCACAGACATAATTTTGGGGTGGGGAAACTTGGATGTATTGACTGGTTGTGTCCTTTTGTTAGTGCTGGATCAAGAGGTATACGTTGTATTATCTTCCATAACTGACATTGTTTTTAACTTGGTGCTGAGTATCAGTGAGTGGTATTTCTGTAAATGTCCAGATTTATATCTCTCTCTGAATGTTGTTGCATTTTGTTTTGCTCAGGGTTCACTACTCAACAGTCAGAGGTCATTGTATCTGCATTAGTGAAAATCATGGATACCAACCTGGATATGATTTACAAGGACATGGTCACCAAAGTACAGCAGGTTAGATCAGACAATGGTGGGGTTAAAGTAAATAAAAGCCTAATATGCTTGCTAATGTAATATGTGTTGCTATGTATTATGTTAGAGGGTCCTTTTTTCCCATGGTTGGTTATATTTTACAGTACAAAATCTCAGCCTCCTATGCCCAGCTTTTTTGAATGAAAGTAAACATCTTTTTTTTGTGTGTTGAATTAAATGTTGCTGCTGATGGTAGATGTTTTCTGAGACTTGGATTTGACCCCTTAGATGACTTTCTGCCATTAAGATTCAATATTTTGTACTGCAGCTTAGGAAATGTGTGTGCCATGAACTCTGGGCAGTGTGATAAACCTGTACTTCCTTGTGGTCTTCGATTGCACAAGGGCTTGTGCAAAAAGAGAATGAAGAATTGGAAGAAAGATTTGGAATGTTGTGGATGGGCTATTATCATTAGGCCATAGTTGGGTATGTAAAAGATGAAGTATTATATTGGTTAGATAAAACCTTAGGGAAAAACAGATGCATGTTTGTTTATGTGTAGAGATGAAGAAGAGAAAGAGTATGGAAGATTGTGTTTTCTGTTTGCTGAGTTCACTGAGGACGAGAGAGAACAAGAACAAGCTGGAGACACCAGGGAGTAAGAAAAGAGGTGTCTGTCCATGCAGCACTCTTTCTGTAGGGTTTTTCTAATGTGTCCAGTACTCTGACCGATTTTTTTTCAGTCTCATGGTCAGCCTGGAGAGGCATCTTCAGATACCACTTAGAAATACAATGTTGTAAGTTAGAATAGCGTTTCATGACAAAACTGAAGTTAGAGTGCTGTATCAGATTTGTAGGGCTCTTAGTCCAGCATCAAAAGCAAGGGACTACGTAGTAGAGGAGGGTCTTCAGAGAAGAGAAGGCAGCCCCTGTTTGCGTGTGTGGGTAGTTAGGATCTGGAACAGTGCCTGCAGACTTTCCCATTCTTGAAAGTTGGAGAGGATTCTTGTTTGTCTTCTGTCAGTCCAGTGTAACGGGCTGAGAAAAGCAATTGAAAGTATTAGTGCATGATTCTGAGAAGTGACTCCCTTGCAGGGAGAAGTAAAAAAGGAGGCAATTGCAGAGTATGGTTGTTGCTGAGGAGTTTTGGTCTGAAAGTCAGCTTTGCTCATTTAGCTCAAAGACACTTCTCCCTAAAGCCTTTGCTAGCTTAAGAATTTGAAGATGTGGAAGAAAATGTTTCCTAGGTTATTAACTGAATTGTTCTGATCTGTGTTAGCTCTGCTAATTTCGTTAAATATTACCAACATTTGAGCCTAACTTACTTATTTTGGCACTGTCACTTTATCTTGCCTTCTGAAAACTTGGATAATCAATCTGGAAGTGCTGAATTAAAAATTTCAGGGTACCAAAATAGCCTATCATACTTATAGGCACAGATAAGATAAAGCATCATAATTATGATATGTCCTGAGGTTTTTCTTCCTTCTTTTAAAGGAAATTGCACTTCAGCAAGTCATGTCCCATATTGGTGGTGTGAAAAAGGACATGATTATTTTGGAAAAAAGTGAATTTTCGGCACTTCGTTCAGAAAATGAGGTAAAAAAAAATCACTATCTTGGAAAGTGCTATTCTATCACTTGCCTGTTTTTTTTCTAATGATGTTAAAAAGCATGTAGTAGCTAAGGGGATGACTGTGGGGCCGGGATCATTTAGGATCTTCATTAATGACCTTGTCGATGGAGCAAAGTGCACCCTCAGCAGGTCTGCAGATGATACAAAGCTGGGGGCAGTGGCTGACACACCAGGCAGTTGTGCTGCCATTCGTGGGGACATCAGCAAGCTGGAGAAATGGGATGACAGGAGTCTCATGAAGTTGAACAAATGGAAATGCCCATTCCTGCCCCTGAGGCAGAATAGCCTCAGGCACCAGGACAGGCTGGGGGTGACCAAATGGAAAGCAGCTAGGCAGGAAAGGCCCCGAGGGTGCTGGTAGACACCAAACTGACCATGAGCCAGGGATGAGCCCCTGTGGCAAAAGCAGCCAACAGCCTCCTGGTCTGTGTTAGGAGGGCAGCCAGTGGGATGTTGCTAATTTGTGCCTTGTGCTTTTGTTTGGAAGTGCACAGTGCTGAGTAAACATGCATGTGTATATATCTAAACACATACTGAGGACATAGTCATGCTTGGTTTGCCTGTCTTTTCACATTAGGGATTATAGCCACTGTTACTGATCATGCAAATTCAGTAGTATTTCTAGATTACATGGTTTTATATACAGTAATAAAATGCACGTTTTTTTTCCCCCACTCTTACAGAAAATAAAACTTGAACTCCAGCAGATAAAGAAGCAAGTCATGGTAAGATAATTAAAAATTAACACCTGTCTCATTTGCGTGAAAAAATAAAAGGTGTTGCTGTCAAAGTTTTATTTTCAAGGCAATGCTTAATTGTTGTGATATATAGGATACTGAAATTGCTGTAGATAGTACACTGTGGGCTGCAGCAAAGACAATTCATGAATACTTCATTTATGGGGACAAGGAACTGTGAGTAGTACAAGGTGCGAAGAAAAATAAAACTGAAGATGTTTTTACTTACCTGTCCTTAATTCAGATTCGGAAAGTGGCTGCCATGTGATGGTTAAGGCTGAGTGAAGTTCTGCATTTAGGGCTGCCTCTACATTAACGATGCAGCATGCTTTTAAAATTACAGCACTTCCTAATTGTGGTTTTCTGATTCTTGGGTTTTTTTGGGTTTTTCGGGTTTTTTTGTTGTTGTTGTTTTTTTGTGTGTGTGTTTTGTTTTGGTTTTTTGTTTGTTTGTTTTTTGTTTGTTGGTTTGGTTTTTTGTTTTATTTTGGGGTTTTTTTCTCTGAAGACTTACCTGTTAACTGTCCAGAATTTAAAATAGTCTTTGGCTTTTTTAGGCCACCAGTTGGGACCATTTTGTTTGGTCCCATTTGTTTCGGAGTAAATGACCACTGCAAGAAAACAGGCTCTGTGTAGAAAACTTACTCTGTTAGTTATCATACAGATTCTTACTCTTACCAGGTTTAAGCATCAGTGCTGTGTTTCTGTTCTTTATGCTTTGTGTGTCTTGCAGAGCACTCCAAGCACACTTCTACCATCAAAACCAATATCCTCTTGAATCTATCACTTCAATTGGTGTGGAGGCATAAGCAGCCTTTACACAGAAACATAGGTTCTTGAAAGAGTGATTAAGATTGAAAATTGGGAGACATTAACTTTTTGTATGGAGTACAGACATCTGATTTAACTGCTGTGGGTTGCCGAGATGTCCTTCTTATTGAAAGGATGGAGCAGTCTTCCTTCCCTAGGATTTTTCCGTGAAACTGTCAGACTATTGGACTTGAGCTAGCTGACAGGGTGGTCAAACTTGGTTTAGTGCCTCCTTACCATTTCTTTCCTATTCTCTTACGTTTCTTTTTGCACTGTCATCTCTAAAAGGAAAGCATAAATTTTTCAAGCCTAATCCCATGTGTTTCACCCTGTGTTATGAAGTGCTTAATGCATCTGGGTTTTCAGAATACCCCTTTAAAATGCATTTGGCATCTAATTTTTGCATTGTAACTTATTTTAGAGTTTTACTTGCATGTAAATGAGCTAGTGTAATCCACTGGTAGAGCATCAAGGATCTGAGTCATCTTTTCTTAAAAGCTAAATGTCTTTAAATTCTGCTGTTAACTGTAAATGTAATTCTCACCAGGGCAAGTTGTTTTATGTTTGCTCATACAAAAAGGCAATATAAAAGTTCAAGAAAAAATGGTTTCTAATTTTTTATTTTTTAAATTGTAATGTATTCTGTTGCAATGACAACTAATGCTAAACCAATTAAAGTTCAAAATTCAAACGCAGAAATTGAGTCTAATTATCGTTCATACTAACTTAATCAACTCCTAACTAGTAGACATTGGCCTCCTTGAGAAATGCTTATCTGGTTCTAATTAGAATCTCCCAGAACATCGACAATCTTTTGCTTCTCCCACACATTCATCTGATCAGCAGTTTGCTGCATGACAAACTGTCAACTGGCTGGAATTCCTGCCAGGAGGTTGCACTAAAATGGCAGCTGTCACTGAGAAAAGCAGGAAGCACTTACAGCTATTGATAAAGTAAAATGCAAGTGTAAAGCCTATGGTAGTTTTTGGAAGTTAGATGTTTAAAAATCTGGTGTTTCCTGACTTCTAAGATGTCTGTGGCTTTTTCTGAAAGCCCTAGATGTAGTCTTTAGAAAGAGATTTTGTTTCCAATTCAACACTGGAAGGTTATAAACTGCTTTTAAAGTTATTTTGAGCATCAAGATTGCTTCATGGAAGAAATCCAACTTACAGGTGTACCTAGGCATAGGTTTCTAGAAATCAGAGAGAGTTATGGGATACAAGAAACATTCCCTGCAATTATAGAAGGATGTGTTCTCAATTAAGTGCTGTTTTCAATGTTAAAAGTAATTTTTAGTTTTTGATTCTGAGATCCAACTCATACTATAGAACATCAGTATTTCCCAGGGGAAGATTAGAAATACTTATACTTTTGAAAATTATATACACTAATTGGAGAGAAGCTTGACTCATGAGATATGTAAAGAAAGATACAATATATTTGTCTAATTCTTTCTGCTTATGATTAAAGAGAAAATCTTGCTGCTTTTTCAATTTTTCCCATTAGGATGAAATTACCAAAGTTCGTGCAGATAACAAATTAAATCTAAACCTAGAGAAGAGCAGAGTAAAAGAACTGGTAAGTTTTGGTAACTTTCTTCTAGAAACATGTCAACACTGAGTAATTTCCAAATTTGGGTAAGAGCATCTCACCCAAGGAGCATTTTCATACTAACCTATAGTATCACTCAGCTTCAAGGTGGTATTAATCTAAGTTATTCATCCTTTTGCTGGTATAGTGCAAGGTGCCATGTTTAGGTGTGTATATCTTATCTATTTTGATATTGTTTTAATATCAGGATTAACACATTACATTTAGATATATTATTTAATTTAACATGCTGACCAGCTTCCTAGAAGTTTTCTATTTTATTAGTATATCTCTTTCTCTGTTTTCAAAGTTTATGAATTTCACACATTTCGTGAATTTATCATCCTTGAAGATGTTTCATTTTCTCTTATTAGTTTTTTTTTTTAATTGTAAATGATGCTGGTTCAAATGGTTTTGAGCTTTGAAATATCTGGTAAATCTGAATTGATGTAATCTTAAATTAGGGTAATGTAGGTGTAGAATTTGCCTTATATGTAGCACTTTATTTAGAGTTCTGTTCTCCTAGATTTTCTCTGACAGCTTTTAGGATCTCAATGAAATTGCATCTTCTAAATTGAAAGATCTTTTAATGACTTTTTTTCTATTAGTATTATTTCTTATTCATTACACACCTGGGAAAAAGGACTGAAGATGTAATATTTATCTCCAATCCTGGCAATAAGAACTGCTCATGTAGTTGTCATTTATCTTCTGTGTGTGCCCCTTGACGTTGTTCAGTGTGATTAGTTTAGGTAACAGCTGTGTTGGTGATTTAGTATAATGACTAATGACAGTCTGTTAGCCCATGGTAGATGCTTGGATAAAGTACAATTTGAGCAGGTAGAATTCTTGTTTAAAGGTTAATACTTCATGCTATTGTTTCAGAAAAGCATCATATGACATGTACTCCTCGTGTAGATCTTAAGCTTTGCAATACTTTGGGCTTACAAAACTTAGACAAAACCACTGCACCCGTGATAAATTAGGCACCAGTGTTTTTTTGTATATTTATATAGGATCCTGGAATCTGGACTCTTGTCTTTTGTGCAGAACACAACGTTATTTTAACTGCCTCCCAGGAAAAGCAAACTGTGCATGTCAACTTTCTCTTAAAAAAGTTAACCAACTTTGTAGTCTGTTGTGCAACTATAATTTCATCATTTCTATGGAAACTGCTCTTCTCTTTTTTTACTCCCTCCACTCTCTCACTTTAATGCCAACTCTGCCATGCATGAACAGAAAAGGAAAAAGGCACATGAATGGGGAGCAGGTTATAGCACATACACTGAGTTGGGGAAGAGACACAATCCAGTATTTTCTATAGTAGGCAGAGCATCACTGATGTATTTACTTCAATTGTAATGTGACTAAGGACTGAATATCCAGCTTTCTGAGAATAAAACTCAGGATAATTAAAGGTTACTGTGCATTCTTACTAAGTTACTTTTCAGAAGAGAAAAACACTTACATTGCTTTAACTTGAAGCACAAAGTAAAATGTTGCTATTCTTCAGTTTTGTTTGGAATAAGTACTGATAGAGAATCTTACTGTGACAAAACTGATGTGGGCAGTCCTTAATGTTTCAAAATCTGAATGCTTTATCATTTAATTAGTTCCTTCTACTTTATTTCTCACAGAATCCTACATTGCTCAATGCACATCTCTGTGCTGTGATTTACATCTGCAGTGTACAGATGTGATTTAAAAACTTGAAGTACGGTACAAAAATCGACATCTATTCATGTGTTAATGCATCACAGTGCCTCTAAGCTTGCTGTTAAAAAACTCAAGATGCATCTCACAAAAATTAATTTTCTCTGCACTGTGAAAAATGTGAACTTAAGTCTCCCTGTTGAATTTCAGGAGAAGGGGGGAGGTTTAGCCTTGTATTTCCTTCTTTTGTCTTTTTATGCACTGTTGTTGTTACAAATGTGTCATAATGCCTTGCAGCAAAAGGACCAATTTCACTGTCTTAAACCTAAGATTAAAATCCTTGGGTCTGATCTAGAGAGTTGTAGCCACGAAACAAAACTTTAAGAAACATCCAGAAAGAAGCTTGTAGAATATAAATTATTCAGATGATATGTGTTTGGCAAACTGCATTTATTTAAAGTAAACCAGATTAGCTATTTCAGTCCATAAAATCGTTTTGTTATGGTTCTTTTGATAGTGATGATCAGTCTATCAATGTGGGGTCCAATTCTTACATTTCTCCCTAAACATAATTTTAATTGGATTCTTTTATAAATATTCTGCCATCTTGCCACTTTAAAAAATGTAGCTTTATATAAGCTGTGTGAAATTCTTTTTTTATCCCTCTTTTCTTTTTGCAGAACCTAGTGACTCTTTCATTAATTATAGACATGCTGTTATTTGTCTTGATGTAATTTTCTACATTTGTAGCAGCCTGCCATCTTTTAACTTCAACTTCAGATCAGTCAAATGTCCAAATAGAGCTCTAAATCTTTCGGGAGGGTTTTTCAATGCTGAGGCATTTATGTAGATTAATCTGATTTTAACATTAAAACAGAATAAGCATTCAGAGTGGAGGAAAAATAAGGTGACTTTCCATGTGAGAATGTCAACAGGTGAGGTTATTGTAACTGAGGATTCTGAGATGGGTGCCTGATGACCATAATACTCTGTGCCATTTACTGGTGGTTTAGCAGCTGTCTATGAATAGTTTAATTGCTCTAGTAGTGGGACAGGAACCATTGTAGATGTCAAGGTAAATCATGCCTGTTCATGAGTCAGAAAGGTAACCCTGCTTTAAAGGTATGCTTCTTTAATTTGGGTTTAACTTCGCTTGAACCCAACAACTGTAACTTAAAAATAAGCCACAACTTCTGAGGATCCACGAATGAATGGCTTAACATGTGATACAAATGTTCTGTTTTTAACAAATATGTCATGAAATGATGGTCAGAACAACTCAAATGGTGGGTGATACAGTGCTGGCTAAACATTTATTTGATAACTGAGTTTGATTTGATGTTTTAAAACTGTTCTCCCTTCCTGAAGGAAGTAGATGGCTCGCTCTTAGTTGTGCTTGTATGCTCAGTTAACTATTAACTGTTCCAGAGTTACTGTTTAGAATCATAGGCCCTTGTTTTTCAGAACTGCAAATCTGCCAGGCTTTCTTCCAGCTGCTTGCTAATATGTACAGTTTTTGCAGAAGATGAGTGTCTGATGAACTTGTTGCACTTTACATTTCAGAGGTGTGGATGAATTGTCTGAATCGTGCTTTTCAAAAGGACAGCAGTTATCCTACAGTGCTGTTTCCCAAGTGTTGTCAGTCAATAATCTTGTCCAGATGATGTGTTCTGCATAATTTGGAAACAAATAAACATACATTTGACTGGAAAAAAAGGGGGGGAAAGTTTAAGGACAGTATCATGTTTAACTTTTTTTTTTTCTTTTCTAGTACTCGCTTAATGAAAGAAAACTACTTGAAATGAGGACAGAAATAGTGGAATTGGTAAGAACTTGGTAGCTGATTATTACACAGCAAATTTTTTTGTACTCGTGTTACAGACCTGGTGTTCTTTTTGGACTTGTTCATGTCTTTAAGCACTTCAGTGTAAATGTCTACAGAATAAAAAGACTTCCATACGTATTATTAGACCTTCTGCATGTATATATGAACTATCCAGTAGTCACTTTGTCTTGAAACTTCATGCATGTCATATTTTCTCTAGATGAAATTCTGCTCTTAATGTGAAGTTAATTCTTCCCCCCACATTCCATGAGAAACCTATTGCTGGATTGATTTGTCTTCATTTTATTGGAGTTTTTTACCAAGCACTACTACTTCCTTTTGTTTCCTTTCTGTAGTATAGGGAATTATTTCTAGGCTTATGTCTACAAGTAAAACATTACCTGATTCACAATGTTTCAGTAGTGCTGATTTGAAAATATCAGCAGCTCAGCAGCTGTTGTTCTCAGTTTACAAGTTGGATTTTTCAGTCTATTCTGAGTAATAATTCTGTCCCATATTTTTTAACAGAAGTCCTGTCTTCTGTCATAATCAGATTCTGAATTTGGAGCTGTTTTTTTGGTAGAATTCATTACTAGATGAAGACATGCTTTTCTACAACAGAAGATCAGTTCTCAGTTTTTCTAATGATCCGTGAATCCTTATGCTCTGGTATGATTTTGTCACAAGAGGCTCTTTGACTTCTCAAATTCAGCAGTGACTTTAGTGTCAGTGGGCTGAGCAACAGATTGAGGTTAATGTTGATGCTGTTAGATTGAGATAAGAAGGCATCCAGTTCTGCCAGTTTCTAGATTACATGTTAAGGAACACGTAGTCACATAAATTTCCTGAGTTCACCAAATTATTCAATTCCTTGGATATAATCAGCTAAGAAGGAACTTACTCTCTTTGAGTGCAAATTAACATGCATTTAAGGCGAAAGCAAAAATACAACCTGCAGGAATGGGTTGAATTTCTAAATAAACTGGAAAGTAACAAAATTGCATCATTTTGTTGCTTTGTTTTTTAGCATGCACAGCAAGATCGGGCTCTGACCCAAACGGACAGAAAAATAGACACAGAAGTTGCAGATCTGAAAACAATGCTCGAATCGCACAAACTTGATAATATTAAGTACCTAGCAGGTAAGGAATCTGATGGTCTCTGAAGGTGAAACTGTTAAATGTTGTTAAATGTTTGGCAAACTCTCGATGGGCTGTATTCATAAAGGCCCCAATTTAAAAAAATAAAAATACTTGTAATAGTCTTAGGCAAGATTAGGAGCCTTATTTGTGTACTTAACCCAAAGTTTCCTATGACTCGCAACTTTATTTTGAATGGACTTTTTTCTGGGTTTTGCCCTGCTTTATACTGTAATAATAATGTGTATGAGAAATCTAAGAGACTGCATGTTAACAGGGACCTATGCCTGACTTAATTTATAAAAGCAGCCTGCTGCGTGTATTACTGATTTCTTCATCCATCTGATGGAGATTTATGTTCAAAATGGAACATTTCAGCTTTTCTGGCTGTTCAGCTCTTTGAACTTCCATTTTTACATGTGCTTTGGAGAAAATACTATTTGTGTGTGCCTGCATTATGACCTGAGGTAACTTTAATAGGTTGACATTTTGCTACTGAGTGTGCATTACTATTAAATGAGTAGAAAATTATTCTTCTGATTTAGATTTTCTGATTATTCTTTCATTATGGTTTTTGTCACAAGTAAAGTTGCTTAAGCCTATTCATAGTACTGTATTTCTGACATACCCTTTAGAGAGAGCCAATAATATGGAAAATAAAAGGTGCTTTATTAAATTGAGAAGAAATTCTTTTCCCTACCATTCCTACTCATAAACATGTTGAACTCTACATGGAAGAAAAAGTAATTAAAAATTATTTGCATTGTGTTTGAAGTGCTCCTGTTGCAAACAATGGCAAAAATCTTTTGTGTGCATATCTAGAAATCAAAAGTTGATTTCATTTAAATAGAAATTTTAAAAATTGAAAGCTGATAAACCTTATTAAAGATGGCTTTCATTTATTTGTTTGCTGAATACTTGACTGTGATTTATTAATCTTGTTATTTATTTCCTTATTTTACATCTGTAACTTGCCATATTGATTTTTTGGAATGGTAAGCAAGTAAGGGTTTGTTCAGCCTTTCAAGAGTTTTCCAGCCCAGTTTCCCTGCATTCTTTTTTTTTTTTTCCCTTCCTTCTTATTTGTCGTTTTTATACTCTTCCTACCTTGAAATTGTTTGTTGCAAACCAAAATCCTTATTTTCTCGCATGGGGAAGGGGTGGTGGTTACGCTTCCAGTATTGTAGTAAGACACGTACGTAGCTTTCTGAAGAGATGATCTGAGAGCTGATGACTTAATGTCAATGTTAACGCCATTTTCCTCCTCATTTTTATTTTCTTTCAGGTTCAATATTTACATGCCTTACTGTAGCACTGGGATTTTATCGTTTATGGATATAACAAGACGTGAATGTAAAGGGACTTCTACTGTCTTGGTTTCTGGAGGGGAAAAAAAAAAAAAAAGAAGATTTTAATCTTTGCCTGGATTTTAACCAAGTCTTGACTGTTTTATTTATTATTTTGTAAAGCAGACTGTACTGAGAATGTAACCAAAGACGTGCCTAGAAACAAACTGTACACATATCGTGCGTATGTCGAACCTTACCTCTGACAACAGCACTTCTGCCGTTTCCCTCCGTTCTGAGCTGCAGGGTACCTTGGCGCTGCCAAGCGTCATACAGAAGCAAAGACTGGCACTCACGCCAATCGGATTGGCCTGTATGCTGTAGGGAAGAACCAGTGGAATTATATTCCATTGCCTCTTCGGACAAGCTTGCCAGAGTCGGTTGCATGTATCGGACTGAAGTATTGGTTGTTAACGTAGAACTGAAACTACGTGTTTTGTGGCTTGGAGGCACTCTTGTATAAGTAGAGTTTGTGCTAACTGAATCATGCTCACTTCCCTCCTGCTAACACTTGTTCATACAGTTACTGTGATGAAATATTTGTTTTGCTATTTTTATAACACAGCTATCAGCTTGTTTTCCAGATGGCTGCCCAATCACTCGTGTTTCATTAGCAACTACTGTGTAATGATAGCAGTGTTTGCTGCTAGTTTTGTTTGTAAGATATTTTAGAGAGTTTTGTGACTAAGTTGCCTTTGGTACATGTAAGTATCAGGTACTCATTCCATATGCTCATTGCTAACCTTACCACTATAACTGGAAGTTTGAAATGCAGTAAAATATACTAGTTGTGTTAATTTGTATTGAGGTGATACAAAGTGTCTCTGGTGCTGCCTTCTTGGGAAAAGGAAATTGATGTTTCTAGAAAGGAAAGAGATTTTAAATTATTATGAAGCAGGGTCTTGGCGAGAAAACTGCAGTACCAACAGACTCCTGGGGTTTTTATTGCTTTATTTTTTGAAAAATCATGTTGATTGTTCAAATGTGGAACCTTGATAGTGATTATAATAACAAAAGCAGTAATGGACACCTGTAAGATGTTTAATCCAGTTTTGAACAAGCCCACCTGAACCAGAAAGTGCGACTGAAAGCAGTGAAGAAAGGTGTCCAGTGTATCCAGATATCTATCGTTCTTCCACTGACAAAGTGACTGCTTTAGTAGCAGAGCTGCCATCTGTGTTCCTTCGGTTAAGGGAAATTTCCCTTTCCTGCTTGCTTTTAGGAGGGGAGATCAGTTTGTGCACTGGTGATAAATGCTGTTAGAGCACAATGATGCCTTTGCTTAATGAAGGTAAAGCTTTTTGGCTACTTTGTGCCTGTACTGTAATAATCATTTAGCTTTTTTTTGTGGTTGGGAGTTGCCAACTTTGATTATGTGCAAGCATGGAGGAAAAGATGGACGCCTGTAAAAATACTAGTCTGAAATAAAGAATTTTGAATATTTCATAAAATATGATGAGTTGTCATTATAATTGCAGCTTTTTAATTTGAAATTAATCTCTTTGGCTGAAGGTAAGTCACTGCTAATAGCACATCTTTTAAGCTAGGAATTTGCAAAGTCAATGGCCCCTCCAAGACACTGAAGAGGAATAACATAAGGAAAACTATTAATGCAGACTAACTTAACAGCCCCTCTAAATTAATGAATATTTATTCAAGAACTTCACTTTTTTGTTTAAAAAATATTTTTTGCACTGACTTACAGGATTTGACACTTTCTCAAATTAAGACAAGCAATAATTCAATTTTTAGAATGACTTTGCTGTTGGTCTTAACTTCCCAGGGCAGGTGACTCTGTATGTCTGTGTAATCAGTACATGTTTGCTTATGGGCCTGAGCATCTGACAAATCATTGATAAAATAACTGTTTAAGACTAATTTTAAATATAGGGTCTATCCTGCTAAAAACAGATACTGTGCAAGTAAATTTCCATTTTGGGCAGATGGAAAGAGGAAGTAAAAGATTATAGAGAAGCATTGTCTTGGAATTAGTAAAGTGTCAGCAAACCAGCACTTGGTGAGTGTTTAAGCAAGGAATAAAGTTTATGTGTCCATCAGGAAAAATACACTATAAAGAGAACATAATTATTATTCCCTAGCCCATAAAGTCTTCAAGTGTCATGTAAAAGTTTGTTACTCCTGTGTGCGGAGACACAAAGTCTCCCATTTCCTCTGTCTTTCTAACAGTCTCATCATATGTACCACATACATTTATTGACATTTCAGAAATTTAGAAAACCCCTCCATGTATTTTGAAACACAAATCTGACAGATTTAAACTCTACGAATGGGTCTTTTGGACAGATGAATATTATATCAGGATGTGCTACTAAATATTGAATCACAGAATGGTTTGGATTGGCAGAGTCCTCAAAGACCATCTCGTTCCAACCCCCCTCCCATGAGCAGGAAGACATTCCACTGGATCAGGTTTAACAAAGGCCATCCAACCTGGCCTTGAACACTTCCAGGGATGGGGCATCCACTGCTTCTCTGGCGCCTCCCCACCCTCACAATAAAGAATTTCTTCCCAATACCTAATCTAAACTGACCCTTTCTCCGTCTAAAGCCATTCCCCCTTGTTCTGTCACTACATGCTCCTGTAAGAAGCACCTCTCCAGCATTCTTGCAGCCCCTTTAGGTACTGGAAAGCTGCCCTAAGGTCTCCCTGGAGCCTTCTCCAGGCTGAACAACCCCAACACTCTTAGCCTGTCTTCACAGGAGAGGTGGCCCTGCCCTCTGACCATCATCATGGTCCTTCTCTGGACCTGCTGGACTGGGCCTATTTACATCACATGTTGGGTCCCCAGAGCTGGATGCAGTAGAGGTGGGGTGTCATCAGAGCAGAGCAGAGGGGCAGAATCACCTTCCTTGACCTGCTGGCCATGCTGCTTTTGATGCAGCCCAGGATACAGTTGGCTTTCTGGGCTGGAAGTGCATGTCTCTTGAAAAGCAACAGTTGAGTGTCAAATAATCACTAAATTCATAAACAGGAGACCTAAGCTGGCAATTCTCCAAATTTGTTTCTGTAAGTCTCTGTATTGATGCTGTATATTGTCTCTAATTGGAATCAGTAGCAACTCTGAATGTATGGAGATACTTTCCACTTCTCTGACTTCATAGTTTGATTTTTAATTTGCAGAGCTCTTTGAAAACACGAGAGTAAAAATAAATTAGACTGTTTTACCATAAAACCCTTTCAGCTGTGAAAATCTGCAGTAGCTCCCCATTGATTCAGAAATGTATCTGTTCATTTCCTGCCTGGCTGGAAATAAAGGATAAAGGGAAAAAAAATTAATCTAAAATTGTGAGATCTCTCAGCTCTCTCTCTAGGTCAATTGGCAAGCTAAGGCTGAGCTCCACCCCTAGCTTGTTTTCAGGAAAAGGCCATTTCTATTGAGAGCATGTAAGAGTAACAGTCTGTCTACACTAACACTAGCTGGGAGATTTTCCTGTGAATTTCCTCAATCATAGAATCATAGAATCAGACGGGTTGGAAAGGACCTCTGAGATCATCAAGTCCAACCCTTGATCCAACACCACCACGGTTACTAGACTCTGGCACTAAGTGCCACGTCCAGCCTCGTCTTGAAAACCTCCAGGGATGGAGAATCCACCACTTCCCTGGGCAACCCATTCCAATGGCTGATTACTCTCTCTGTAAAGAATTTCTTTCTAATATCTAACCTAAACCTCCCATGGCACAGCTTAAGGCCATGCCCTCTTGTCTTACTGCTGGTTGCCTGGGAGAAGAGACCAACCCCCACCTGGCTACAACCTCCTCTCAGATAGTTGTAGAGAGCGATGAGGTCTCCCCTGAGCCTCCTCTTCTCCAGGCTAAACAACCCCAGCTCCCTCAGCCTCTCCTCATAGGACTTGTGCTCAAGTCCCTTCACCAGCCTGGTTGCTCTTCTCTGCACCTGCTCCAGCACCTCAATATCCTTCCTGAACTGAGGGGCCCAGAACTGGACACAATACTCCAGGTGTGGCCTCACCAGCGCCGAGTACAGGGGCAGAATCACCTCCCTGTTCCTGCTGGCCACACTGTTCCTGATCCAGGCCAGGATGCCATTGGCCTTCTTGGCCACCTGGGCACACTGCTGGCTCATGTTCAGCTTCCTGTCAATCAGCACCCCCAGATCCCTTTCTGCCTGGCTGCTCTCCAGCCACTCTGTGCCCAGCCTGTAGCGCTGCAGGGGGTTGTTGTGGCCAAAGTGCAGGACCCGGCACTTGGCCTTGTTGAACCTCATCCCGTTGGAATCAGCCCAGCTCTCCAGTCTGTCCAGGTCCCTCTGCAGAGCTCTCCTGCCTTCCAGTAGATCAACACTCCCCCCCAGCTTGGTGTCATCTGCAAATTTGCTAATGGTGCACTCTATCCCTTAATCTAAATCATCAATAAATATATTAACAGGACTGGGCCCAACACTGATCCCTGGGGGACACCACCAGTGACCGGCTGCCAACTGGATGCAGCCCCGTTCACCAGCACTCTCTGGGCCCGGCCCTCCAGCCAGTTCCTAACCCAGCACAGAGTGCCCCTGGCCAAGCCCTGGGCTGCAGCTTTCTCAGGAGAATGCTGTGGGAGACGGTGTCAGATGCTTTGCTGAAGTCCAGGTAGACATTCACACAGCAAAGACAGAAGGTTCTTTAAGGATTTGTTTCCTTTTGGTGAGGGAAATTTAGAATCATTCCTAAGTTGCTCCAAAACTTCTTTGTGTTTTGCAGAAATCCAAATCGAGATCCAGAGTTCTTCTTATTGGGAGTATCCTGAGTTTAACTGCTTGTCCATCTTGCTTTTCCTCTTGTTTTCAGTAAAAATCCATAAAGAAGCAATCTCCCCTTTGCTGGTATGTATTAGCTAAATTGTTTGCTTCAAGTATGTTATTACTGTTAAATTACATGCTTTCTAGCCCCTTCTCTACTGGAAGTGTTGATTGCATCATTCTCTTCCCAGAATGTTGTCGAGTTGTGCTTAAAACCACAAGTTGACAAATGGAAACATATTTTTAGCGTAGGTATGAAATCTGCTTCAATTTTACTAACCACAAATGTTTTGGTTTACTAGAATAAGCCTTTTCCCACTTGTGAACGTTCACTTAACTGACCTCTCCAAAAATGGTGAAATCCTAGCTCCGTGCAGCTATTAACAGTTCCTATCGACTTAGGAGAAGGCTGGCTTGCTTTTACCTTCAAGATGTTTTGAGTCATACTGCTTCAGTGAACTGTTCTCTTCTTACTTTTGCTACCGTCTGCAGACCTCACAGAGGAAAACCGGTGAAGTTTTTAACGTGGTTTGGTTCTTTGGAGCTTTTAATCAGCAAAGTTAGGTAAAATTCCTGTAACTAATTCCTTCGAACTGCTGCAAGATGTGAGCAGTTTTGCATCTCCCACTGAATTTTCAGGAAACGAATAAACTGCCTTTGTTATGATTTCTAAAAATGATCAACATTGCAAGACAATTTAATATTCAACAAAACTGCTATATAAAGTCTCTCTTCAGGGAATAAGTACACAGTAGAATTATTTTTTAAATATTTTAATATGTTTGGAAATTATTTATTGGTTTGAAAATTATGTTTTCTTTTTAATTGTTTTTCCTTTAGCTATATAAATCTCAAATTTTTAGGGCTTCTTTTTGTTTAGGTTTTTGTTGTTCTTAAGGATTTTTTTTTAATTTTAGAATAAAGCTTTCTGTATAAGCCATTTATTTCCTTCAGTCTCTAGATAGAAAGTTCATTTACGATCAAATATGTGCCTGGAATATTGGGGGTTGCTTTAATCAGAAACAAATATGCACACCCTTGGAGGTAGATGGCCTGCTGTGTCTTTGTTAGGAAAGCTTCCTTTGGCTTAAAACATATTTTTTTACCCTATTGCCAAATATTTTAAAGCAGTAGTGTTGATTCTTTATTTTATACTTAAATTCTGCGTCAGATCAATTGCCTCTCTCTTATCCTCAACACACAGTTTTGTAACTACACAGAGGACGATAGCCAGTGCTTGCATAGTGTTTCTTTGAAATCTGTCCATTCCGAGGAAGAAGATTTCAGTTTTCCTGGGAGGGTGCCCAGCTGGTATCAAAAACAAAATACTGGAAATGAGTAGCAAAATATTGCAGCAAATATCAGCCTTGGGCCAATGTTTATCCCTGCAGTGAGACATGTCAATGTGGTGTAGTATTTCAAATACCCCATGTCCCTTTTCTCTTCCAGTGTGCACCCTTACCAAACTCTTAGAAGTTCACTAGGTTCCCCGTTGTATTCTGAAATTATATCAGCTTGATTCGAGTCATGACTAGTACTACTCGTGAATAGTCTGTTCTTGTTATTCTTGTTACATGAGTAAAAATGCAGTGAGGGGAAAAAAAGAAGGGTGGTGTGTTGTTTTGATTGTGGTTTGTTTTTCTTCCCTGCGGGTAAGTGGCACATGTTCTGTGAGAACTTTAAACAGAACTGTGTGGTACATGGATATAACAGTGGCATATTTATAGCAAGCAGCTGAATTTGGTCAAATAAAGCTTGTATACAGGGCTCCAGGGTTTGCTCAGAATTGATAGAGACAGTAATAGTTATCTTGGCAGGGGTTGGGAAAGGAAGCAGGGCAGGTTTCTCAACATGAAGGCAAAATTCAGCATTTGTCTTGCTTACACTTTAATCTCCAGCATTCTTTGGTCTTTCTTGTAGAAGTCTTGTAGACCTCTTAACGTTTTACTGTTGGCAATGCATGTTACTCCATAAATAGGCAGCTATTAATGTGCCACTTTTGACTGTGATTTTGTCCCGAGTAATTTGTGTCACTTCAAGTCATTTTCCTGCCTTTTAATTCTGTCTTTACCCAGGA
Source organism: Oxyruncus cristatus (assembly GCA_013399855.1). NCBI lineage: Eukaryota > Metazoa > Chordata > Aves > Passeriformes > Cotingidae > Oxyruncus > Oxyruncus cristatus. Next base: position 380,847 of record VXAY01004422.1, on the reverse strand, counting down.
TCTATTTTCTTGTGGCAGAGCTGTACTATCCACTATACACTTAAAAGTTCTTATAGTGAGGCATCAAATGAATAAATACAAAGGCAACTTCAGATGCTCCCTTTAAAGGCTGCTTACCACAACCACATATGGACAGAAGATTTAAGAAGTGTGTTATATCACAGCTTTCAAAGAAGTCAATTCCAATGCCTCGTGATCTACCTGCAGAGTTTCCTTGTGTTCCTTGATGGCAGCTAAGCCAAGGAACTAAACACCTCTTCCTTCCCTGAGCTGCTGAGCTCTTTGCTGAGCTTTTGCAACCAAATAAAGCAACAGGCATGAGCCTATTCTAAAAAAAATAACCACTGCTGATGCACACACGAGGCTGAGCATGCCTAGTGTCGACCATGCAAGTGTGGTTTACATTTTCGTTCAGTACTTTTCTTTGATGTAGTTAGTTACCTTTTCAGGTTGTAGCACCATTCAGAAGTACTGGATTCTGGGCAGCTTTTAAGAAGAAGCTGAAATACTATGGAAGTTGAGGGGGGAGAAGTGCAAAATAAGGCTTACACTTCCAAACGGCCACAGGAAAAAAATCATCACATATGATAGGATTTTTATTCCCTCTGAAAACGAGCCTTGTTTAAAAATAAAACTTTATTAAAGAAACTTCTGAGCTGATATTTTTTTTTTTTTTAATCCTCCTGGACACCTTGAAGTCTATGGATTGCAGCATGCTCCTTTATGAGAATTGTTTCATTTTTAATTATCTGATTCATGACCATGGCTCTGAAAAAGAAGTTATGTTAAGGTATTATTCTCTCTTATTACTATTCAGTAAAAATGCATTCAAGAGTTCAGCAGATTTAACATTGTATTCTTTGCTGAGCTGTTAAGCAGTTAATGTGTCTTGTTTTCAACAGGGTCCCAGTTTGCCCTAAGGTATCAGGCCACGCCTGACAAGTTATAAATTTGATGATTCATAAGGTACTGTTAACTGGGGGGTTGGGAATGTCTAAGGAAGCTAATCCTGTTTGATAAACAGTGGTAGTCATCAGCTAACAAAGCAAAAATATGCTCACCGTGAAAGGTAAATGTTTAATAGAAACCTCCTCTCCATTTACATAAAGGCCAGTGTTTTGAAAGGTATTTTCTTTTTCCGCTGTTACCTAACAGAAAACAAACAAAAAACCCCATGGTTCTGTACTTGGGCACTCTTAGCTCACTTTCCTTTGCAGTTCCTAACTTTGCATTTTCAATATGTCATTTAATAAATTCTTTTGGATTTTTTTCTATGCCATTTTTAGTTTCAACATTGTTTCCAAGCTTTCTTGCCCTCCCCTCCCCGCCCCAGATGTAGAGAGATTTGGAGGAGGGAGGAGTTGGCTTTCAGTGTGTTCTTCATGAGGGATTTAATGTATTTTTTAATAAACCTATATTCAACACATTAAAATATGACCAAGGGCACTCTTGCAAGCTTTTACTTGTTCACTGAAGTTAGAGGGTGGTTTACATGAAGGTTTCATATCAAAACTCTGATTGATGCTTGTTTAAGTTTTTGTACAAATTGTATTTCAAGTAGCAACTTAAATATTTTTGTACACTGTTAGTACATCACCACATGCAGCAAAACCACAAGACCCTGAGGTACTCAAATATCTCTGAATAAAACAAGCCACGGGATCACATATAAACAGATACAAATATAGGGAGGGAAAAAATTGCGAGGTGCTAGAAGTCTGTGTACTGTACAGATATCTAAGATTCCAAATAGATATGACCGTAGCAACACCAAAAGAAAACATAAGCAAAGCCAGTCTCTTCAGTCCATAAATGAAGGTTAAGGCATGCAGTTCCTCTTTGCTCTTGGACAAAATGCAGCAAAGGAGCAGGGGGCTGTTTAACAACTGCCTTCGCAGCAAGTGTAGCTGACTATTCCTTTAACTGGTGGTAGCGGTGTGTTAATCCAGAAATCTCTTTACTGTGAGAGTGGTGAGGCACTGGAACAGGTTGTCCAGAGAGGTCGTGGATGCACCATCCCTTTAAGCGTTCAAGGCCAGGTTGGATGGTGCTCTGAGCAACCTCGTGGAAGGTGTCCCTGTTCACAGCTAGGAGGTTGGAACTAAATGATCTTTAAGGTCCCTCCCAACCCAAACCAGTCTGCGATTCTATTAAAATGGAAGCTTATTTTGTGTGCTTTTCTGTTGTCCTGGGATGAAAAACTTTACTGCAAACACATGAAGTTTTATATAAACTGCATTAGATTTGGTGTGAAAATCGTAACTTAAAGGTGTGGTGGTGGGTGTTGGTTGTTTTTTAGATCTTTTATCTGTGGTGTTCTAGCACACTCTGTTTGGGTCCTGATTGCTGGCTACCAAAGGATGACTGTTCCTTGCTAATTACCCTTACTGAAGTAAGAGATGGGCTAGGTGATGGGGTGATAAATCCAAGCCAGAATGAACTGTAGCCATTCCGGTGAGATTTCTTTAGAGATATTAGAGAGAGATAGCCTATAAAAGGCCAAAACCAAGAAAAGTGAGTTGTTTCTTGAAGCACTGCCTCAAGGGGAGGAATACTTGAAATACATACGCATAATGAAGGGGAAAAGCTCAAGAAATGGTGATGTTAAAGAAGACCTAAGACTGATAGAAGGTAGCAAGTTAGTTGCTAAGTTACGAGGCAATTTTGGACAGCAGCTATGTAGGCAAGGATGGTTTTAACAGGTCTGTGCCAAAGTTCCCATGTTCAGGGATTATATGGAAGCATTATGTCATCAAATCATCACACACAGAGTACAGCGATTCTGTTGCTGGTAAGGATATCTGGGCTGCTTTCTGTTCCGTGAAGGACTGGGGGAGGGGGAGAGCACCAGCCTTTGTGCCTCACTCTGTCCCACACTCAGATGAGTCCTTCAAATTCCAGCTCCTACTGGGATAATTACACAGGAAAATCCAGCTTTTGGGAGCAGGGAAGCAGTTCCTGACTATTTTTCATAGCACTTCCTACCAGGACTGCAAGCACTTAAAAATTCTGCCCTCTCAGAAGAGTTCCCAGCCTGCCTGAGGATGGGAAACAATGGCCCCTGGCATAATCTTTTCTGCAGCGGGGATGAAATAGGGCTGTTGAATGATAAAAAGAGACTCTAATCTTTCGCTGGGATCCCAAGGGCTGAAGGGCTTTTCTCCCAGAATGGATTCTAGCCTTTCCAAAGACAAAGAATGGTGAATTCAGTAATGAGTCCCTGGCTAGCCAGCGTAATAGATTCGCTCTATTTAAACCTTGTCCCAAGAGAGCTGTATGTGGGTTGCGTTTTTTTATTTGTGGTCTCTGTTACCACAGAGCTCAGGTCGATGGAATTGCTCATCAAATATGTAACTGGCATTTGTGATGGAGATTGATAAATATGGCTAAGTACAGCTACGTATTACAGAGACTTCGTTCCTTGCACTGATGCAGGGGACTGACATAGGCTGTTGCCAGAATCTTGATTTCAGTCTTTTTGGTATGAGATAAATGTTAGTCAGCTAGTCAGACTTGCAAAGTCACATTTGATCTGTGTGACAATTATGATTCTTTGAGCTCTTTCCCTAGTACATCTAATTTAATTTACTGTGGATTTCTACCTCCACTAGTACAGGGGGCTTTTCAATTAATACGAAGGAAAGAATACTTGGAAACGTAAAAGGAAAATTGCACAAAAGGTATAGTTTTACCAAGGGTAGATTGTGCCAGACTAATGTGTCAGCTTTCTTCGGTAGTAACTGTATAACAGACTTTCTAGGCAAAAGAAACACAATAGATCAAATAGATCTTGACTTCAGGTTCCACATAATCTAACTCGGAGAAGACACCAAAATAATGCTGTTAAGAAGTTACCTCATGATGGCAAGACAAAACGAGTTCTGTTCACTGGTGTTCAAGAAAGACCAATTCAAATCGTCAGTGTTCTGAAGGGCTACTAGGGTGTTCAGAAATATAATTCATTTAGCCTAACAAATTAAAACTGAAGCCAAGCTCACTCCAGGAATGCTCTCAAGGGTGCTATGTTAGTAGCAAACACTAGAAAAAGGAAAGAATTATCTAAGGTGAAGGACACAGACTTGCCATAAGTACATTTAGGATGGAAATTATAAAGATGTTCCTGACCACCAAATAATTTAGGATTTGGAACAGGAGTCCAGTAGAAGCAGCAAGAAGAAATGTGGTTGAAAAACTAGTATGAACCAACAGGGTCACGTTATACTGTGTGCTGCTTATATTAGCAAAGACAGGACTCCACAGGGAAATTACCTCTGTTGTAGGTTTATATAAACACTGGAGGGAAACAATTTTTATTTTTTTGCTAACTGGAAACTCCTACCAGAGTTGTAACTACAACATTATATCCACTGGTTCAAGTGTCAGGTCTATGTCAGCATTTTTTACAGCAATTTCAGTAGAACAAAAAACACATGTCATGCCCTAGTGTTCAATGAATATGAAAAATGCAGTTTTTAAAGGCTTGGGGTTTTTATAGTCTTCTAATCTTCTGCCAGTGCATGTGAGATAATTTACTATAAAACTCAAAGCATCACTAATGGGCTATTCTCCTCAGTATAACATGAGTTTGAAATGGGAAATGTCTGGATTCTGAAGCATGCTGCACCTTATTTTCATCTTGAAATCATCTTTTAAATTTCTTTAAAGATATTTTTAATACATGTGCACATCTAATTATAGCTAAAGATAATTTGTACTTCGATTACCCTCCCTTCCTGCTATGTCCTCAGCAGATGAACAAACCCAGAAAGAATCTTCAGCCTGGGTGCTCTCTACCTCACCACACCTTGATGGATCTTCTCTCCTGCTCCCAGAAGTCCAAAGGTGAAAAAGGGTAAATGTGGGTATGTATGTGTACATATATGTATATAAATGTGTAATACTTGTGCACATGTGCAGGGAGGACAGAGAAGGACGTGTCTGCCCTGTTTTACGTTCACTGTGTCCAGCCCAAGTGGTTATGCACTGTTACGTCTGTACACACAGCCCTGCTATGAAAAACGGAGTTTCCCACACTGCTATGAAAAGTTTCAGTGTCAGAATCCGAGGACCACAAGCCATTTGGTTGTTTTACAGTCTTCTTGATTACCCTGCATGATCTGTACCTTCTGTTCCCCGTTCAACCCCAAACGGCTCATTTCACCGCAGCCTTCGTGCCTTGCCCTGCTGCAGTCCGGGCAGCTCGCAGGGGTACCTCTGCTGCTCCCCGCTGTCCTGGTCCTGCACCACCTCTTGCTGGGGTGGTATTCCAACAGCTAGCCTCAGCCCAGCAGAGAGAGATAGGAAGGCATTTTGAGAACAGACGAATTGGAAGCCTTTCCTGGTGTCTTGATGACTCAAGTAACCTCTGCTCCTTTTCTGTTCACCAACTACAATTGCTGGTCACCATCCAGCTCCAAGATGTTGCAACACTGCAGTGCAAGCCTCCGTGTTCCCATACTTTGTTCCATAGCCTCACACTGCTGCTGGAAATGCCGTGTTTTGCCTCTGGCGAAATGACACACATCTGCTGTTCCTCCAGGGCTGTCATCCTGCCCTCCTCCACCAAGAGTTGCCATGAAGGAAGTGTTCAGGTGTGATAGGGACAGAAAATTAAGTGATTTGGGAGGTGCAAGCTTTCAGCTTGCCTGTCCTCAGTTATTTATTTCTTTGTTTATGTTTCCTGAGGAGAAATAGATAAAGTCCTTTAAAGCAGGTTCTTAGCTGGCAGCTTGGTAAAGAAGCAGTGGGAGTGTGTATTGAAGAAACTCGAATAAACAACAAAACCAAAACATAGGGTCACAATTCAAGCAAATATGCCAGAGGGAACATTCAGAGCAGAGAGTGTTTATTGCTCAATGTGGTCTAAAGTCCAGACAGTGTGAGAATGCAGTCCAGTGGAGCTCTCCTGAAGCTGGGAAATGAAAGGTGCAAGTAGAGCAGACCACAGAGGAGAGCGTGTTTTTGCTCTCCTCTTCCTCGAAGTGGAAAACATGCCTCTTCGAAAAGCACGTTTTCCTTTGAAAAGGGTCAATAACAATTGTACAGTAAGCTGGAAACATTTAGTCATACAAAAGGTCTCAGTGTTAGCAGCAGAATAGAAGCTTTCACACATTTCTGTATGAATAAAAATTAATCAGACATTAACCGTTAGGGCAGGTGAGTTACCATTTCTTACACAAAGTATTGCAGATGAAAATGACTGTGGGAAAACTTTCTAATTAGCTCTGTTGGATTTTTTTTTGGTTTTTAAGAAGAGAAAAGTAGCTGACCTTCTGAATCCATTTTCCTGTGGAAACAAAGCTTACGCAATCAGTGTTTGTCCTGTACCTAATAATTTTTGTAACCCTCTGGCAAATCAGGTTTGGACTCAAGTTGAGTGAGTGATAGTGTTGGACATGATTATGTTTTTCTAAACATTTCATGAAGTCTGGCAGCAGGATAAGGGACAGAGAGTCAAGTTACTGCCTTTACCAAAGACAAGGATCTCAGCTAATATATGTTGCTGGCCAGTGAGCACACACGTGTCTATTTTTATAGCTCCAGACCAGCCCCAGTTTGTTGTCTCTTGGTAGTGACAGTGTCACTGAAGGCGTGAGGAGAGCTGGGATTACTGCTGTGAAGAGAAAGAGATGTGGGACAAAGGACATAAATCCGTAGGAAATCAGGCTTCGTTAGCTCTGCTGCTCAGGAACAACATGTTTGTCTAACAATAGCTTTCTGCCCAAGCACATACGTCAGAGCCAGATTAGATTTCTATTTGCATACCTCCTTACCTTTCTCAGGAATGCCTCCAGCATAAAACTCCTCAACTTCTCTTTCTTCCTTAGGGCATGGGTCTCTCCTGGAAAGTAACGGTAAAAGTTGTATCCTATTTCTTAATAGATTTATTACTTTGTTTACTTAGAGTCAGATGAACAGGGTTTAATAACCACATCAAATGTTTGCTGCTTTTTTTTTTTTTTTAATCCTCTTGGCTCTTCAGAAACAACAGAGGAGAGAGAGAGAGCAAATGAGCTGGGTGCAATTCCGTTTTGTGCACACACACGGAGAGCAGAACCTGAAGACAGCATTGTTGTGCAATGTAAATGAGACATAAACTTATCCTACAGAACCCTTGTAGCCAATGATCTGAGAGGGAAAGAATCCAATGGATTTCTGAAGCATGGGGATGAGCCTGTAGTACTGGCAGGAACAACAGGATTTTTTTGTTTTCTTTAGAACTGAACACAATTTATACATACTTGTTGAAATAATAAGCATGGAAAAAAAGCAAACCACAAGAGAACTTTTACAGCCACTGTACAAAAGAATGCTGTAGTATCCAAGGGAGTTTTTAATCTGCAGGGAGAGAGAACAGGAGCTATACTCTTCTTTCTGTCTTACGTAGTCTAAGGTCTGTATTACGCTCGTTATAATGATATCAGTGTTTCTAAATTAAAGTGGCAATGCCCAGATTCCACAGGGATGTGTGTCACAAAAATGCATGCTCTAGTAATTAAAACACAGTTTTAAAATATTGCTTCAGATTCAGACAAGAATCTTTTTTATGCAGTCGTGTAATAATAATTAAAAAAAAAAAAAAGAAGGAAAGAAGCTACAGCCAAACTGGGGGCAGCATTAATACACTACACAGCCACTGACACAATATGAGACCTCATGCACTATTGTTGCCACTAGCCACCACTGAGGAAGTGTTTTCAAACATTAGACAGCTTTACGGAAACTCAGTTTTTATGGCAGTCCATTCAAACCCCAGCTCCACGTTCCCACTGCTAAATAACCACTTCGAAAACTCACTCCAAAGAATAACGAGTCACCCAGAAAGCAAACGAGATACAGCTCCAATGAAATAGAAATTACTTTAGTAGATGCTACCGCTAGGCCACTCAGTATCCAGCGGTTGGTATTGTGCCTTTTCAGGGGCAAGTATTTGATGCTTCAGGGGAAAAAAAAGAGCCAGCTGAGCTGTGCTGAACTTCATGGGTGTAGAGTATAGTCTTTCCTGATCCCCCCATGGACAGTGGGTTTGTGAAAAGAAATTACAGAGCAATTACCGTAATCACAGTCTTAGCAAATGCGATTAATGATCAAACAGTTTTCCAACGTTTTGGCAAATCCTGCCTTAGTGTTATTTGCCTTGAATTCCTCCCACAGCAATAAGCTGCGTAAGTTGGCAAAATGCAAATGCAAAAAGCACTACCTTTTGTGTCCCAAGGGCGCTATACCTTGATTATATCCAACCTACTCTTTAGTTGCTGACCTAATTTCTTCTGCTGTTATAACTTTAGAAGGAAGTTTTTACAGGCTCTTTGTATATGATCCGGACTGGTACTCCAAGGTATCTTGGACAAAAAATGGGGATGAAAAATAGTCTTCTGTTCTTGGTACATTCTTGGTTGAATTTAGTTGGGTATGTCTGGTAGAGGAAGGGAGAAGCCAAATTTTAAGACTTTCTGATTTTGCCCACTCTGCCTTTATGTGTTCCCAGGCTAAAATAAAGCTTGTGTTGCACATGTAGGATGTCTAATGAATCAGCTCCTATCACTAGCTTAAATACTAGCGAACTTCACACTGGGTCAAACCTAACACATTGGTAACACTCGCAATCTTGCAGCTCAGATCTGCTTTCAAAACAAACACCTCAAATGTGTCATTAAAAGGCTAAAATACACCTACTGGGTAAGGCCTACATCCCAGTAATGTGGCCACACGAGTTTTAGGCTGAGTCAAGGGGATCCTGCTAAAAGCAATGCTTTGCCCAGAGCGGTAGCAAAGGGGATGGGTTTTGCCTCACATGATTTCTCCAGGAACTTAAAGTTACTTTTGCAGTCTGTTGCTGTTTGTTCAGTCACACCTAGTAAAACTGGTTTACATTGTCTCCTGCCCATCATTTGTAAATAATCCTTTCTCTGTTTTTGTTGGGGTTGTTTTTTTTTTGTTTTTTTTTTTTTTTGTTTTGTTTTGGTTTTTTTTGCGGGGGGAGGGGGATTGTTTTTATTTTTTGCCATGCTGAAGCTCAGTTGTGCTAGAATTGTTATCAGAAAGTATCAAGGTGGAAAAAATGGAGTGGCCTTCAGGGCCTTGTCTGGAGTTCAGATTAAACTGCTCGAGATCAATTGCATACACTATATGTTCATTTAAGTAATTAATATATATGGCTGACTGCAGCACAGAGCTTCAGAATCTTCAGAACCCCCTCCCTATGCGGTTCAAGTAACTACATTTTTCTATCATGGCATGTGCCCAGTGAGAAATCAGAAAGTGGTTTTTGAATGGCACAAGCTGAAACCTTTCCCCTTGCTCACAAGGGTAGAAAGGCTGACTTGCAGCAATTTTTAATCCAGGAATGCAAACTCTGGAGGGATAAACTCTCCTGAATAGCTGTGGCAGCAGTGATAATTTAGAGTAAAGCATTTTTGGACTAAATAAATGGCACACCACAGAGAGTAGGAGGTCTGGAAGGAGGCTGCAGAAAGTGTGGATGAGTAACCTAGGTTATTGTGGTAATGAGATTATGCTTTGCTTTGAGATCTGCTGTAGAGTGAGACTGAGTCACTTTGCCTTGGCCTATGTCATGGGGAGAGTGTGGCTAAGACTTAGTTTTAATGACCAAAATAGTTGTAAAGCTGCCAGGGAGTGTCTTGGTTCCTTGGGCCACCCCTCATAGCTATCTGGGAGAATTGAAAGTAACTTTTCCTTTTAGCCTTGTCTATGCCATCACCCACTGTTCTCTAGTCAGACTTCTCCAGATCTCCCTTACCTTCAGGCAGTGCCATGCAAGACCCCCCACCTGCCTCCCACTCCACTGTCTCTGGGCTGGGACTTCCCTCCCCAAGAGCCATCTGGGGCCTCCCCAAGTGCCCTGGTACAGGGGAAGCTCTCCACACTGCTGGGAGCCCTCTGCTCCAGGGAGAGCAGCTTTCTTCTCCCTGCAGGCATTGCAACGCTATCAGCCCCTGTTGAGGTGGTGTTTGATTTTCCTGTTTTATCTCTGAGCACCAAGTAGAGCATTTCATATCTATAAAAATGTGTAAATTATATATCCTGTTACAGTGATATAACATACAATGCGAACTGGCTGGTATAAGTCCCTTTATACAGCTTAACAGACTGCCTGATCAGGAATTAATTCAGAGTGTTTCAATCATATTGATGTAGTTGCAGCAATACACAGTTCTCCATGTAGAAATATATTAAGAAAAATCCCCCAGGTAAGAGAAATCTTGCTGGCCAGCTTGAGAAAAACCTTCACATGCATAACTTCTGTTTCAGGTGTCCTGCGATCCTCTGTACAAGAGAGAAGCACTGGTTTACAATGGGCTGATTTGTCATTTGACAAGAGTGTTTCCTCATGAAAAAACCTACCAAACACAGGACTCAGTACAAGAAAAATGGTCTACTGGGGACTGATGGGGTCCACCTGTCAGAGAAGGAGAAGCGCATCTTCGGCAATAGGCTCGCCAAGCTGGCTAGGAGAGCTTTAGGCTAACACTCTTTGGGGAGGGGAACCTCAATCCCTCCCACCCCTACCACTTTGATGCCAGGGCCAGCAATAGATGCCCAGAACCTGGAGAGGGAGTACAGCCCGGCAGGAAGAGCCTAAGGAACAACACAAAGGAATTCCAGCTGCTCCAGACAGTAAGTCAGCTTCATGGGAGCCCAAGTTAAATGCTTCTATGCAAACGCACGTAGCATGGGGAATAAACAAGAGGAGTCAGAGACGTGTGGATGCCTGCAGAGCTATTATCTTATTGGCAACACTGAGACATGGTGGGATGGCTCCTGCAACTGGAGTGTTGAAATGAAGTCTACAGGTTCTTTAGGAAGGACAGACTGGGGAGACAAGGAGAGGGTGTTGCCCTCTATGTCAATGACCAGCTGGTGGAGTTCAAGATCCTTAGGGCAGCAAGGAGAGCACACAGCAAGCTTGCATCCCTGGAGTTCAGGACAGCAAAGTTTGGCCTCTTTAGGGGTCTTCAGCACAAGAGGGACATGAACTGTCTGAGTGATCAGAAAGATGATCAGAGGGTTGGAGCACCCCTCCTATGAAGACAGTGCTGAGAGAGTTGGGATTGTTCAGCCTGGAGAAGAGAAGGCTCTGGAGAGACCTTATAGCAGCCTTCCAGTACCTAAAGGGGACCTGAAAGAGAGCTGGAGAGGAACTCTTTATGAGGGCATGCAGTGACAGGACAAGGAGGAATGGCTTTAAACAGAAAGAGGGTAGATTTATGTTAGATATAAGGAAGATATAAGGATATCTAATATTAGATATAATTTAGATATAAGGAAGAAATCTCTTCTCTGTGAGGGTGGTGAGGCACTGGAACAGGTTGTGCAGAGAAGTGGTAGATGCCCCATCCCTGGCAGTGTTCAAGGCCGGGTTGGATGGGGCTTTGAACAACCTGTTCTAGTGGAAGGTGTCCCTGCCCATGGCAGGCAGGTTGAAACTCAGTGATCTTTAAGGTCCCTTTCAGCCCAAACCAGCCCATGATCTAGCTCTGTATGTGACTAAACATGAGTAACTAGGCAATTATATTTCTGAAACTCAAACCTTCTCTGCTGCTCCAGTCTGCCATGTCCATCATTTAGACTATGTCCTTCACTAACACAGAGAGCAGTGCCCAAGTTGATGCTTGTTTACAGATATGTTCTGTACTAATATATTTTACAGCTCACTTGTTCTGCTCAGAATCAGATGTGACACTGATTTAAAAATCTGAAGGAGAGAAAACTCAGCTTCAAGTTTACCTAAACTTGTGTTTAGCCTTACTCATTGCTTTGGATATTAGGCAGAACTGTCAGTAGAGTTGTTATGGGACTAGTTATACCCCACAAATATAAGAATTCATATGGCTTACAGCAGAGCTGCATCTGCAGAGTATCAGGCTCTTGGGCCCCTAACTTGCAAAATTACTTTGTATAGATCTCTTCCAACCCAAACCATTCTGTGAGTCTGTGGACATTAACAGAGCTAAGCACTGTTCAGAGGATGAAGCCCTAAATTAGAAAGCATTAGGTAGAAAGTCAAACAGGCTATGGAATTGCTGGACTGGGCAAAAAAGCTGTTAGCCTTCAAAGGCCATCTCACTCATTCCCTTCCTTTCTCAGTGCAGTGCAACCACAATTTCTATCCCCCATATTGGCCTTTAAAATATTTTAATATTTGTTTCAGTGCACTCCAGGCAGTTAATAGATTCTTTCTTATATTTGTGATTGCCTGGCTTTCATCAGCTTACATTTATTTGTTCATTGTACTTATTAATACCTCAGTGGAGGGAAGGAAAAAATCAACAACCACTAAACCCATTTCTTTCAGTTTTATCAAGTTGTCCTTTAATCACTTTTGGACATTTTTTTTTTTCCTTTCTTTTAAGCTGCTAAAGAAATCCAGTTTCCTTGCTAGTTTCTTCAAGTTTGCTTAAAAGGGACAGGGTGGAGGGGAAAGAGAGATTGCCCAAGTTTTATGATTTGTATTCTAGCCATTCAGGTAGAAAGAAAGGAAGTATTTAAAAAGGAGTGTCAACAGATTTTACAAGGATTAGTGTTTGCATCACTGATAAAGCAGAAGATGACAGGCATGCATGATAAGATGTAAAAGTGGTCAGAAGAAGGTGAGACTGTGAAGGAGAAAGAAATTTAGAAGTTGAATGATGGTAAAAGAGAGAGTCAGGGAAAAGACTTAGATGAGAAAATAAGCAAAAATAATTGTACTGACTTTTGCTTGTAATAGGGGTGAAGGGGCAATTATGGATGTCTCCCATTCGGATAGAGAATGCAGGGAACATACAAGAGTGCTGTGACTTCGAGAGAAAATGTTGCAACTCCTGGGCATGGGCCATGTGCCTTGAGGTAGGACTAGCCCTGATTAGTCCAAGCAAGAAGGTAGGACAAAAGGAAGGAAAATGCTAATAAAGAGACTAGAGGAATTGGAGTAGCACTTTAGGGGGCTCCTTGGAGGTTCAGCAGCAGCCATGTGAAAGTTCAGTTGTCAAAGACACTTCCCCAAGAAGACATAGTGGCTAAAATGTAGCACTGGATGGATGAAAAGACCAAGATAAATGTACACGTCGCTGATGCAACATGACTGGGTACTGATACACAAGGAAAGGCAGAAGAATGAAAGCCTGCTGAGATTTCCATGGCAAATGGGAATGGAAAAGGAAGACTCAGCTGTCAAAAGGGAGAAGTGAAGAAGGAGTTGTGAAAGCCAAGGAGAGAAAGTGTTGAGAGGAAAGATAAAGTTGGCAGAGAGATGACAGAAGTAAGAGACAGGGATCGGTGAAGATATAAATAAAGGCAACATCATTTAAGGAAGCAGAAGTCACAAGAGCAATTTCAATGGTGCAATGAGAGTAGAATGCCAGATATGCAAGAGAGAGTAGAAAAGAGGCTTAGAAAAGACTTTCTGTGCATGAGTCGTGGTATTAGTCTTGATGAGAGTTGAGCCAAGGAAATGAGGAAATGTTATGATTGTTCAGAATAATAACAGTGTGCACACTACAGGACAGTTAGTGAAGGCTCTGAAGGGCAGGGGGAATGAGAGAGACAAGTGTTAAGAGCATCTGGAAGAGAAGTGGTGTGAGTCTTCGAATCTTTAGGAATTGGTTTATGCAGTTTTTCACTGTGAAAAGGAGAAGTCATAGGAGAAAGTCTGCCAGGATGGGTAGGGAAGATGTTTTCAGAGACTTTTCTTTCCACTGTCTGAAACCTGATGGATGTACGTAGATCTTTTAGCATCAAGGCCGGCTTTCAGACAAAACAGCAAGATGGAAGGGAAGAATTACACATAAGAAAAGATAATTAAGGGAAAGGAGGGAAAGATTTTGGTTGAGGAATATGAAACTATCTAATTAACATCATCTATTGTTTCCTATAGCATCACCCATTCTCAGTATCCACTGTACTGAAAGTCTGTGTAATGGCAAGCAGGATTTGGGTTACTTGGCAGACAGGAAGATGTACCTGCTGACTTCTAAGCTTAAGCCTGTCTTTCTTTTGTCAAAGATGAGAAGCAGGAAAAGAAAAACCATTTTTCGAAGTCAGGGTCAGAAAAGACGAGCACATCATTTGCATTTTGCTTTATTAGTGTGGACTAACTCAGCGGGCAAAATCTAGCATACTGATAAATGATTTCATAACCAGAAAAACAGCGTCAGTGACTGCAAATCATTTTCCCCTCTAAAGTAAAAGAGGCACTGCTGGCAGGGGGGACTTGGAAGGGAGTGTCATATATAAATTCAGTCAGGAAATACGGATGTAGGCTGGATCAGAAAGATTCTTAATATTCTACTGAGGAAAAATTATGTGAAAGAAGAGGTGGAAATAGGCCATGTGGTTGTCACATAGTCCTGCTCCTGGGTGGTGCCTGCTGTATTGGGTCCATGTGTTCTACCACTATGTTTAATCCGAGCAGCTCACAGAGCTGGCTCTATCCTTGGTTTCTTGCACAGAAACCCTCTGTTAGCCCTCTGTAGAAATGAGACCTTCTGCAGCTTGGCTCCTCTAACTTCCCAACACATAATTGCTCCTCCCTTTACCCCACGCTTCCCATTAGCTCAAGCACAGCTTTTGTCCCCCCCTTCCTATAAAGCAACACGGAGTTACTGAGTACAGAGAATCTCTTCATGGCCTTTTGGTTGTGAAAACAATCAGGCATATGCATTTGAGGGGTGCTAGCATAGAACGTGCTTTACTGATGCAGCTCAAGGAGTACACAGTTGTGTGCAAACTAATCAGTATCTACATTATACCTCACCTGAGGCTTCTGAGCTTTTTTTGGAGGCTGAGGTCAGGGACTTTGAAACATTCTGCTCTCACCCAAGTCACAGGAAACCTTTTCTTGAGTTGTAAGTTGGATCTCACAGCTGAACGTGCTATGAAAGGAGTGTTGTCTTTTCTGTTCTCCTGCTCAAGCTTTCTGTGCCTCTGAGTGTACCCCCAGACTGTCAGGCCCACAGTGGGATTAGACAGCTCCTCTCACCTGATCCAGTAATTACTTGCTGCCAAAAGGGGTGATCCCACTCCTCCTCCTCCCTAGCCATGCACCCCAGCAGCTTCCCTTCCTGTGGCACTGGAGCTCATCTAGTCTCACAGCAAGGATTTCAAGGGACCCAGTACAGACAAAAACCACCTCTGCCACAGACAATGAGGAGTATTTTTGCTGGATTGCCTAGATGAACCATCCCACCACAGGATCCCATGAGCACAATCTGGGGGAGGCAGGACTGTGCCACTGGGTGTCAAACAACTGTGAGAGAGGCTTGGCTGCATCACCACGCCATACCCCACTGCATTGAAAAAACATACTAATCCATGTTCCACATCTGAGAAAATTCTTCATTCCTGGCTCCTGGATATCAGGCCAACTTGGCAAGACTGACTGATCCTCCAGGTACCTGGCATTCCAAAGATGTTCCTATTTTGAATGGGATCAATTAAATTTCAGTAAATCTCTGCTTTCTCATATTTATATTTATATATGGCATGTGAAAAGGGCCTGGCAGTTTGGCTCCTCATCCACAAATACAGTCAGTAAATCAGCAACTTTTTACCTTAAATCAGAATGCAAAAAATTACATAGGCACAGACCCCAGATTGTCACAGTCAGGAATGATGAAGAACCTACACATTGACCCAGACCATGTGTTAATTTGTTCCTGATTATATTTGCTCTGGCACCAGAACAGGGACAAGCAGATACTGAATGGAGATCAATTTATGTCTATTTTATATTGAGACTGACATATGTTTCAGTTTCCAGAACTATTATTAAAATTAAAATATGTAAAATATGCCATATGTTGTGTTCAGATTTATTGGTGTAAACAAAGTCAGGTGGTTTAAACCGTTGAATAAAGTTCCCTTAGAAAACTTTTGTCACTCAATGCTCTGGCTTGCAATGACCTTACACTGATATATTTTTTCTGTGTGTGTCTTCCTTTTTTCTTGTCCTTCACGCTTTATGAACTGGCACAGAACTAAATCCAAATTTCCTCAACGTGTTTCCAGGGTTAAACAGTCAATTTACCATCCTTTAGCTGTTAATTTTAAATTTTGTGGATCCTGGCCCTGTAACATGAGACAACAAAAGTGAAAAGCATTGCACAGTCTAGTCTTTTGCAATATAATTTATGAAATGCATTAATATAATGCATTAAAATAATATTTATTATATTAATAAATAATTAATATTATACATTAATATAACATGTTACTTAGATCCTGCATAGATTCTAAGATAGAAAAATCAGATACAATAGTTGAGAAATGAGAGCAACTATTTTGCCTTCAAATCCATTAATTAAAAACTAATTTGTGAAACTAAAAGCATTCTATTGTATTGCCTTATATCATAGTGCTATAATACCTGTACCATATAGCACAAATGCCTCTGTAACTGTTTTATTTGTTTATTGTCTAGACTTTAAATAGTACAACAAAATCTTCTGGGTAAATAAATGTGCATATAGAAACCTTACATTGTTACATGGGTTTCTAAACATAGAAACTGTATGTTCATTTGGAAAGAGGCAACTATTCTTTAATCACCACCTTTTAGCTCTGTTTATTTGCTTAGAGAGATACTCATATCTCTAAAGAAAGGAGCCTCCTCCTCCTCAAGGAAGTTACGCCATCACTGTGTCCCACAGGAAACCCTGGGCTACGGGGCCTTTGCAGAATGGCAAAGTGGATGTATTTCAGACCACCACAAAAATTTGCCCAGTGATTATTTGCACACGACTAAATACGTGGGGTTTTTTTATAGGATGACAGGAATGCTTTAACAGTGGTCTGCGGAGGAATTGCTGCACACCTCTCTGCCTGTGGCCACCTCAGAAGGTGCTAAGTGACTTAAAGTGACTTTTACTCTCTCTCTGATCACCGCAGTAGCACAGACAGCTTTGAATGAATCACAGGATTCCAAGAATTAGCAACAAACCTCGTCACATGGGCAACCCGCAGCACAGGAGCTGCCAGAACAACGCGGTGACTAAGGGGGCTGATGTGATCCCTGGATGTAGAATACCTTCCGTAGGAGTAAAGAGGTGATATTACAGTAACATTAAGGGAATTGTGTGTCTTGTTCTGACGCCCACACTTGAGAAAAATTATGTTGACAATTCAGGCTTCACAAAGGAGTAATAAGAGTTACATGATATCTAAGCAAAGCTGATTTATTGTAAAAGACTAAGAGGAAACCTGATGATGAACAGCAAACTGTGCAGGTTCTTAACTGCAAGGGGCTCTGTTATCCTACTGACAAAGACACAGCTACATCCCATGGCAGGAGGTGAAAGTTAGAAATAAAATGGATAGAATAGTTCAGGGTAAAGATCAATTAACTTCAGCACAGTATTCTGCTTGGATTGTATCCTGGCTTAACAGCCGCAGGAGCCCTTTTAATTAATATGGCAAAGGTGTCATGAAATGTGTGCATTAATAATTGAGATGATACACTCTGTAAATAGGGCCAAATGAAACTTCCCTTGCAGAACTCAAAAGGGCTGACTGGGACATCTGCATTTGAATAGCTCTTAAGGGGTGATTGTGCAAATCAAGGAGTCTTTTGCTGCTACGGGCAATTCCAGGAGACACTGCTTATGGCCTTCCCAAAAGCATGATTGTCTTGTATTTCTTCCTGTGCCATCTCTGCCATGTTAGCCTGTAAAACAGTAAGTCATTCATCCTCAAATTCCTCCTGAGTGCTGGATTCAGGGGCCATTCGTGTATTCAGGGAAAAATACTCCTATGCTTCTCTAGATTTAAATCTAAATTGAAATCTATGAGTTTTCAGACTGTGGAAGGATAAACATAGAGTTCAGTCTTCCCTGAATGAAGCAAGTAGCCTACTGATTGTGCCTAGGTAAAGAGCCAGTGGGGATCTTTCTTTTATGTCTTTGACTTCACACCAATTTATTTCATGTTGTCTATTTAGATGCTGAGTGCTTTAAAGCACAAATTGCCGTTTCTATGGATGTAGTGTTTAGCACAGCTGAAGCCTGTCTTGATTGGGAGTTCTAGATGCAACTTGAATGCAGATAATAGAAATTTATAATAAGGCTTGAATTAATGCTTAGTCTTCCATGCTGTATAGTTTGACATCAGTGCTGCTTTATTACTGTGAGCATTTACAAAGCTACAGTCTTTCTGAGAGGACTCATCAAATGCTGTGGAAGAAGGATTTTGTGCTTTTGTCTCATAGAAAATATTTCCAGAAGTCAACTGCTTTTTTTTCCATGATCACGTGCTCAACGAAGAGCAAAAGAAATCAACATTTGCTAAATAGCAACTAATCTGAATCTAGGTAATGACTGAAATAAAATTTAAAAGAAAAAAAACTTCTAGCATTTATGGGCATTTGCCAGGTCCTTGGTAACTGCCTGCCCTCAGCTCTCTGTACAAAGCCCCAGTTGCTGGCAGGTCCTGGTTGAAATTCTAATCAGTTTCAGCATTGTTGCTGTCTCTTCTAATTGACTCTGTCACTACTCCCAGCTAGTGGGAGGGACAGAGGAGCAAAGCAGGCAGAAAGGACCAAATGATTTCTAACACATGCACGGCTATTCAGCAAAATGTTGTGCATGCGAGGGCCTGACACTGCACAAGCATTGGGATTCCCTGAGTCCTGCCATGGAGCACCCCGTCAGGAAACAGAGACCTTTTTTTTTTTTTTTTGTTAGTGTTAGAGGCATTAGGACCAGACAGCAGTTGAAAACCACAGTTCAGTTGGTGATCGGTGCTGTGCAGCAGCGGAAGCGCGTGGAAAAATTCTGGCTGACTCATCCATAATTCATCTGGCGTCCCAGGGAACGTGTGCACTGGAGCGGGATCCCTGGCAGTCCTGCCAGGGAGAGGCCTTATGCCTCGGAAAGACGTGGACAGCAACCGGCCCTCTTTAACCCAGGTAACCTCACAGTGCCCAGGCTTGCTGCAGGGCCATCCCACTGCCTCCCAGAGGGACTGGTCTCCCTGTGCAGCACAGGGCTGGGGAATGTAGCCCTGGGAGACTTGCGCTTCATAACAATGCTACTGTGGGGAAGAGTCAGTGAGGGACCTGGTTCCACACCCCGGGATAACACATGCAATGATTTGACAAATCCAGCACAGCCAGTTCAGTATTCAGACCTTCATACCTGTGTGTGTGTGAGGTGGACTCTGCTTGGAGTGACTCTGCTCTTGGCGTACAACCTCCTGCTGGGCTAGGTTTCCAAGTGCTTCTGGCAAAAATGTTATTAAATCTTACTGATCTGTTCACACAGAACCCGAAGTGTAGGCAGCTGCAACCCAGGGCAAAGTAGTTTTTAAGCCTGACCTTCAGCTTGGAGGTAGCTAAGCAACATATTCCATATTGAGGGATATCAGCCACATGATGAGGTCATTTTAAAGGTATGACTGGCCTGAAGAGACAAGTAGAAAGTCTTGAGGGCTGTTTGGAAAAAAAAAAAACAAACAAAACCAACAGAAGAAACAGGATGAATATCAGAGACTGTGATTTGCAGCTGTGTGCAGTAGCCTAAACTCAGTGGAGTTCGAATGATAATCTTATGGAAAACTGTGGTGATAAGCATGAGGAAAAAATGAAGAACAGAAGAGACAAATGAAACTAGATGTCAATTACTTCATCTTCATCCATGCATTTCGTCTACTGTCAAGGGCTGAAGGAGCTAGCTCCTCTGGGACTCACTGCTTCCACTGATTTTCTGAAGAGATGAGTGAAGTCGAGAGTACTCAAAATACCAAAGCTACAAAATAAGCTTGTGGGAAACCTATCAAACATTAGTCCTGGGACTGTGTGGTCATCCACATGGCATAGGCAGAGCAAAGAGCTGAAGTGCATGTGTACACAGTAGTGCATAAACACAAGGGCCTGGGGATGTCAGCCGGGTTGCGGATGCCCCAAGGCGCTTGTAGATCAAGAGGGCTGTATGCCATAATGCCTGCTGCAGTGGTTAACTTCCAGCTGAATGCTCCATCGGTGAGAACATGGAAAAACTCGCTGAAACAAGATTCAGGCCTCATTAGCTAGTACACACGAGTCAAACCCATCAGTTGTCATTCAGAGTCTGCAAATACATATCTATTCTACTTCCAGAAACTGTGTATCAGGAAATTATCTTTCCAAGGCTGTAGCTATTGTTGCTACCCTTGATCATTAAAAAAAAAAAAA
>VXAY01004422.1:347500-360659 GCA_013399855.1 Oxyruncus cristatus | reverse complement strand
AAAAAAAAAGAAAGAAAAGACATGAAATAGAGACATAATCTAGAAAATGTGACATGTTCTAATAATAAAAACTTTGCCTGGCCTAAGCAAAGTTCCTTCACCACATAATGTTTAATCTTGCCCATGCTTCCATAGTCATTTTCTTGTCTTAAATCTAATTACTTCACAGTATTTCAGTTTGTTGTATATATTTTCATTTCATGTTCTGCCACTGTTCCCGAGAGTACTCTCCATTGCACAATTCTCTGTATTATTTATTTTGAGGCAATTTCTAGGATAAGGAATTAGTCCTGGGATTTATCCACAGTTTTGACACTGGCCAGCTGGGTGACTTCTGGCCAAGTCACTGCACCTCTTCATCACTGTTTTCCCAGCAGTAAGAGCGGGGTAATAACTCTTTCTGAAATCACATGGAGTTCTGCAGATGAAATGCTATATAGTTTATAGTCCCTGTTTACAGCAATGATTTTGTTGATGTAGCTGATGTTCACAGATTTAGGTACAGAATTTTCTTTCATTTTGTTTTGTTTTTAACAGATGAAAACTCAAAGACCAGCACCTGTCAAAGTGCTTATTAAAATACGACAGAACTGGCAAAAACAGACAATCACTGAGTGTTCCTTTTCCTCAGCCTGCTTAAAACAGGCACAACAATAATAGAGACAAGCTTTTAAATTAGACGTTTGTGACCTATTTGGAACATGTACAATCAGTGCAGACTTTGCTCATTGTTTTGGATTTTTTTCTTAAGGTGGCCTTGGGGGGGAACAAATGCAACATTTCTTACACCTGTAACTGTGCACCCTTGGCACAGCCAGGCAGGGGTGCTGCTTAAATTGCAGCAGCACCAGGACATAGTAGGGAAGAGCTGCTTAAATTCGAAAGCTTCTCTGTGACATTTACTTTTCGGTCCTGCCTGAGAGTTCACTGAACTCCGCATAGAAGCTGTGTCAACTTAGGAAAGTTTCCTGTAGTCTCTTCGGTCCTTCAAAAAAGTACCCAGAAGCCAGATTAAATCTCTCTTCCAGTGACTTTCATGTCCTCAGCCAGAGCCTCTAAAGAGATGCAAGCGCAGCAGCCAAGTCATTTGGCTAGAGATGCATCAGTTCATTTTAAAAGATGTTTCCTCTCTTGCCCTTTTGCATGACTTTCTCTTTAAATAAGTAAATTAGTATTAAATACATTTTCTTACAAAGCATCAACTACTGGAAAGGTTCTTTATAACATATATAACCATGATACTGTAATAGTCTTATATGGTAATCAGTGTATCTTATCTCCAAAGTTCACACATGGAGTTCAACTGTGTATCAAAAAGAAAAAGTCCCCCTGAAGGGGGATATTAGTCAGATTACTACGGCCTTGCCTTTTGTCTGTTACCTCATCTTTATTTCCTCAGTTACACACTGCATAGCTCAAACATTGCATGCCCCTTTGTAGCAAACATCTCCATTCCTCTTTGGATGTGGGGCCCTGGCTTTGATACCTGATACGCTGTGCACCAAAGTGAAGCTTGATTTACCAGTGAGAATCCACAAGTGAGGTTGGAGGACCAGGCCTAGGACTGTTGCTTTGGAGCTGCTTGTCAGAGATTTCTGCAGTATTAGAGTCAATCTTTTGTCCATCATCTGAGCCCTAGTAAACAAAGGAAAAAAACTGCGCAGTGCCTAATATTTTGATGTTTATTTTAAGCGTATCATCTTGCAATGCCAAAGTCAAGTCATGCATCTGTTTATTTTGTTACTAAAGCACTGTTGGTCAAATTATTTTCCCTACAACTTCGTAACTATGGGAGGAAAACATGTAAGTGGATCGGAACTGTGTACCACAACAATGAATTGTAACTCTCATTTAAGGCACATGATATGAGAGAGAGGAATCAAACTGGAGCCAGCTGAGGACATCTCTTCTACCAGGCACTCAAGTTCCTCTAGGAGTATTTTATTCGACCCTTGAAATCTAGTTGGGATATTTCTTCCAGTAGAGCTACACCTGTAGTGTATGCAGAGTGCAGACGTTTTACCACAAATCATATGCAGCTTGGTTACACTTTGTTGTGTCCTTAGCAGCACAGAAGGAGCATGATACAGTGAATTTCTTTCATGTATGTGTTTGTAAAAGGTACAGTACTGCATGTTCGACATCACTGAGGAGCCAAAACAAACATACTGTGGTAATGACCTTCAGGATGTGGAAGAGAATGTTCTATCACTTAATGATAAGTAAATAAATAGAACAGCAATTCTGGCCTTGTTAATTTGGTAATGTCTTTAAATTCAATACAGTAGCAGACATCTGGCCCCTTCCTACCATGCTTTTAAAGTTCTGCACTAAACTTTGGAGGTTAGATATTATACCTGTACAGTATGTCCTTTATTCTCAGTTAAAAATTAAAGGTCATTCTTGTACAGGCTCAGAAACTATAAAGGGTTTTGATAAAATGCAGGGCTAATTCTCATGGTATACAGCTCTTTGTCCTCTTCCCACCTTCCCCTGCTTTTAGGATCCACACTAAAAGGAAGTAGAGTTATCTTTCAGTGTCCATCTCCAGTACACCTCCTGAAAAGATGTTGCTGGATATGTAATCAGCAGCATTCATTTCTTCAGAAATGCAGAGAGCCCTTGGTTGCCGAAATCAGAATGTATAAGCTCAGATAACCCATCGCTTGGCACTTGTTGCTGGCCAATTTTTTACTGCTGCTTTCACACACATTTATTACCAGCGGTTCATTAATGAGGAATGGTCAGTTTCTTGTTACACTGGGGGCATGGCCTAAACTTTTCCTGCACTGTTTCTCCAACAATGTTTGCTGGATTTGCTTTACAGTTAACATTAATCCTGCCTGAGCCAATATCACGCTGTAAGCACATACCTGACCAAGGAGCACTTAAAAGATTTATGGAACTGCATTTATATTCTCTGTGAGTAGACGTGGTTCCTTTTCCTGTATTTTTCACTCTGATTCAATATTTCTGTACATTAGAGTGTGCCACTTTAATCATGGATTGTGCTTCCATTTAAGTTGATAGAGAACTTGTATTAGAAGTTTGAAAGAGAAGTTGCTGCCTTCTCTGCTATTAATAGTATTGCTGCTTTATATAACTGCATGATTCCCATATAGTAGATAAATTATAACAGACAAATAAGCATCTCTGCCCACAAGGAACTTTTACTTCTGCATAAAAAGAACTGAAAAGATATGGAGCAGAAAAGTTCAATGCAGAAAACAGGCTGAGGTTTGGAGGACAGAGAGAAAATGCTTCAAAGAAGTAGCAAGTCTTTAAAAGGTCAAATCTTATTCTAGAGATGAGGCATAGTCAACAGAATTAGGGCCAGCATTAATGTCTCATAATACATACAGTAATTCCTGGATGAGTGGTGAAAATTGGGATGTCAGGAACAGAGAAAAAGAAGGAGCTACTTTACTTATGAAATGTTTAATTTTGACAGTGTATTTCCTCTTGCCCAAGCTTTGTCTCACCTCTTCCTATGAGCCAAGGATGACATGCCACTGAGTCACATCTCACTTCAGCTGCATTACATCTTCAGCATTCTTGCCAGTGGTACCTCCTGTTCTCTCTCCTTGCTCAGACACAAAGCTTGGGCAGGGAAGCTGGACAGTGAGCTAGCCCATACCCACTGCTGCTCTTTCTACTGGGCCACATGTGTGCTGGGCTGGTCTACACACACAGCTTGTCTTTGTGCTGACCAGGCTGCTTGGAGGCACCTTATATGGGACTTAGAAGGGCCAGATAAAGACCCTTGTGCTGAATTGCATCAAATAAAGGCATACATGCTGCAGGCAGAGGGCTTGGAGAGCAAAAACACAGTTTGAACAATACGCTATCTCTAGAAACCAAATATGTACTAAGAGAAATCACTAAAAGCAAACACCTCCCCTTCCCCAAAATATACCACTTAAACCATCATTGATTAAAATTTCCTATACGGTGAGTTTAAAGTAAGTATCTCACGCGATAACAAATATTGTAAGACATTATAAAGGTTTCAAAGTTAAGCACCCATAACATTTAGAAACATGTTAATTTGGGTGAAGCTTTGCAGCTTTAATTCTTTCTGAGTGCACTTGCATCCTTGTAGTCTTAATTTGTATGATCACATATAACTTATTCAAGAACATAGAATGCTTGATTAAGCCAGAACTGGTTCATCTGTTTTTGTCAAATGCACTGGAATGGAAGGATGTCTCCAGGTACCTGCCTTTCTCCATTAACTGCTGACAGAGCTGAGGTGAGAAGTTAGGAGAGATACTTAAGGCACTGGTCAGTGAAGTGATTCATGCTTCTAGTATTGACACAGAGCACTCTTACTGGGCATACTAGATTTATTCCCAGTAAAGTTCACCAGCAGCTGATCCATGACCAGTGCAAGCCTTTGGACAGAGAGAAATCGTAGTGCTTGACGTTTTCTGGTGCACTTCTACAGTGTGTCACCCAGTGGCTAAGAGGCCCAGATGGCCCAGGAACCTTATGTCAATCAGAACTGAAATACATCTCTCAATGCACAGTTTGTACCTTTCTGCATTATGGCAACAACTATTGAAAATGCATTTTTGGGTTTTTCAGAGTCTCAAATGAACTTCGTTATTTTTTTCTTGGCATGGACCCTAACTTAAAAGTCCAGGCTGGCTGTTACATCAGACAAGAAAAATCTAACTTAATTAACCTAAGGATAGCATTTTCATATGGGATTTCCATTGCTCTCACTAACGAGCTGGTCCTCCAATACAGCTTCATTCTGTTGGTTAGTGTTAGAGGGAATGACCTTCTCCACAACATACGGAGTCCCCCAGTGCAGTCCTGCAGACTGCACTTTCACAAGGGTTCGTTCAGAGCATGGAATAAATGCTACTGGTCATATGAATTTAACATGGTACCTCAGTAAACCTGCGAGTTGCTAGAACTGTGCTCTCAGAAAGTCCGGCAACTCGCTGCAAGGCCCGATACAAAAGGAGGTGTTTGCATTCACAGAGCTTGGTCAAAGTCGCTTGGCACATCAACAGCGTTAACATACTCACTAGAAGAAGGAAGGATCCTCTAACATAATGACAAAATATATTCACTGGACGAAATACGAAGTCTCTGACAAGCAAGTTTAGACCTCCTAACCACAGACCATCAAAATTAAGTAAACCACTTGTTTATCAAAACCATCCTTTAATTACCAAGAACTTGCCAAGTGTGAAAAACCCATGACAACACTGAACTGTTAGTTGTACTACAAACTTTACATTTTAAAATAAATCCCTCTCTACCATGAGACTTAACTTACTGAGAGCTGGGAGTGCAGACAGCATTTGCCTATTAATAAGCATTATTACACATTAATTGCCTTAAGAAACAGAGAGGTGAAGTTAGCAATATACAATAGCCTCTTGAGATGGAAAAGATCTGCACTCCACACTTTTCTTCAACCTTTTCTCAAGATATACCAAATATATGAAATATGAGGGGACCTATGTATACTGTTGACTGCTCTACAAAGCTGTAACACAGAGAAGGATGCTGTCAGGTCAAATTAGGTGTTGCTGATTTTCAATATTTCATTGTAAATCCTTCAATATGTCGGGGGTTTTTTTTGGTTTTGTTTTTTATTTGTTTGGTTGGTTTTTTGGTTTTGTTTGTTGGTTTGGTTTTAAGCTGTCAAAGTCAAGAGACTGCAGTAAGAATCCCAGCTTTTTTTTTTTTCTTAAGCAAGTTTTAAATTTTTCTGTATGTCAAAGCTCATAAATATGAAAGGAAGGTCTCCTAAAAGTTCATAAAACAGATGGTAAATAACCAACCACCTACCCATCCTATCTAAATGCCTTATTTTTAAGAAACTGGGCTTTTAAGCCAGATTCATTTGTGGGCGGGCATTGACTCATGAGTTTTGAACACTTACTGTGGCAACACAAATCTGAATCAAAACTTACATTTTATGCTTCCAAAAGCACTGTCGAAAAAAATTTAAAGCAACAGAAATGCTTGTATTTCCATTTAATTTTCAGACTATCCAAATTAAACATGTATTTTCAAACCACTCGAGCATTGCCTGGCATTGTTACTAGTCAAAACACAGGAGAAACCTGTTAGTGTCTCAGTCACAGGAGGTTTAATGAAGAGTTTAAGCAAGTGCCTGTAAGGAATGCTCATGAGATAGCAGGTCCAGCCATGGAGGTGAGAGGAGGTCAGATAATCTCTCAGTGTTTCTCAGCATTTTGATTCCTAGAAAGGAAAACTTACTTTATTATTGAGACACTTCCAAGGGAAGCAGTACCATGCAGCTGTAACAAACCAGTGATGAGACTGTGGCTTTTATACACTGAAGATTTTCATATCATGCTCCATAGCATCCTCACATAGGTAAGTTCATAAGTTAAGGTAAAAGAAATTGTCAAGCAGACAAGATTCAGTCCTTTTTTAGCTGATTAAATGATATTGGTGATGACAGAGGTTAGTATAGGTGTGACTTGGCAAACAACAATAATTGCTGATCATAATAATAATAATATGTACTAGAACAGGAAGCTAACTCTTCCTCCAAGCTCCTGAGCATATACACTGCAATCATGACAGCATACATAATGGCAAGTTAATCTCAAAAACAATCACCTGCAGAATCATGACCTTGTTTGAAATATTTTAATTGCTCTGTCACACAAGTATTCTCCAAGGTTACTATGATTAAATAAAGTCAGAACAATATTTTGCATTTTGTCAGACAATATGCTCTGTAGACATATGTTTTTATACTCTCAAAATAAAAGGGGGCAACTGTGTGTGCATCCTACAGGCTTCTTGTATATTTAATGTATTCCATAAATCATAACATAATGATCAGTCATGCCCAATAAAATACTACAATCTAAAAAGGGCAGCAGATTTTCAGGATTTCAGCAGATATTCAGAATTTGATGTTAACTTGTTTGCCTGGAACAGATGTGAAAGAGGCAAACTACAGATTGGTAGTAGGACTGGGAGCAGCTACAATAACTAAAAATTATTATAACTCCATGTTTTCACCTGGCAATTTCACACAGCTAAAGTCCATTTAAAACCTTTTGTCACTAAGATTAACATGTGGAGCATTTGAATTTGTGTGACAGATGCAGAGAGGAAAAAAACTAGTTTCTCATATGTAAGCATCTATTTTAGTGAAGAGCCAAGGGAGTTAAAGAAAAAAGCATGACAAAACTCTATCTGCATGCAATTCCTGCAGCCTTACTCATCGCACTTCCTTATTCTTCTTTTTGGCCTCCTTTCCCTTAGGGCCCTCCCACCTCTATAAACACCATAACAATAATTATCGCGTCAGTGGAGACTTAAACACTCTTGACATCCTAACATCTAACAAGTACAGGACATTTCACAAAGGCCTAGCCTGGCTTTTAAGAAGTGGGTCAGCTTGACACATCCCATGTGTTTCTGAAAGCCTGCAGTCTTTGAGCTTGCTCATCTATGGTAATGGGCACCCTACCAATGCACGGACTGGAAACAAAACACTGCCTGGTTTGCCAGGGGAACTTTAAAATGTTTACCACAAGCGCATAACTTTTAAATTTCCACCCTAAACATCATATAGAGGATGTCTTATGGTGCCTGGTCACAGGGTAGTTTCCAAACTTGGCAGCTTTGTGACCCACCTGCCCCCTGTTAGCTAAAAGGGTGCTGGAACTCTTCCAGCTGCGTGCAGGATTCAGGCTGCTGATGTGCCCAGCCAGGGTAAGAGAAAAGGGAATGCAAAGTGTTTCCATCCATTAGTCCAAGAAGGCTGCGTGGTGAGCTCTTCTCTTCTTTCATTTCATCTTTTCCTGTCCTTCAGCCTCACCTCACTTGGTTACACACCGCAACAGGATTTTTTAATCCTGGCTGATCTGGCCAAAAAAACTCTTTTCCTGTACAAATTATGGCCACTGTGGGTTTTTTTAGTCACTCTTCAATAGTTTTTTCTTGTATTTCAACATTTAAATCAGGCCAACTTGCTTCCAGCCTCGGCAGAAATTCACAATGATTCAGAAACGGACCTTGACCCGCTAGCTGAGAATCACTTCTCTAATAGTGCTACGGTTTGATATCTGTTTTCACAAAGAGAATAAACCGATGTGTCTCATCATATTTTCTATCCTGCCCCCACATATATTTGTGTTGTGAATAAAACACGTTCTATTCAGCTTGGAGGGCATTTTATTTCTGTGCACATTTTGACATTTAATTAGCATATGATGCTTGTACAGTAGCCCAGGCAGCTGAGACTATAAAATCTTCTGTTTATGATCTATCCCAATGAACAGATTTTCAGTTCTCCTTAAACTGCCTTTTAATATTAAAAAAAAAACCAAACTCAAGTCTATGCACCAGAAAATGATTAAAAATAATTGTTCTTCAATGTATAAAGATGATATGGTAAAGAGCTATGAATAGTAACTTTGGAAGAAAAGCATGAAGTTATCTATGAATAAACTCTCTAAACTTAACAACAAAATGCAAAGACTTTTTTTTAATGGACTGTAGAGATGAAATTTGGTAAGATTTTGTACAAAGGGTGAACCATACTTCTATAAAACTTGGTGTGCCTGTAGATCACAGTGTTCATGTACAGACCAGAAAGGTAAAACAGAATAAAGGGAACAAGCTTACTCCCACTGTGCATACATGCTGGTGTTCAACTACCAAAACTAAATAGATATAGATTTATATCTATATCTATATCTCTCCCTACATATTGTTATATATGTAAATATCACAACTGAAGCATTGGCAAACAAGTGAGATTTCTAATAGTTCTTGCTCTAAGATAGCACACGTATAGCTGACTCTTACAACAAAATTATTTCCATTAGCAGATTGCTCAGCTTTATAAAAGCAGGGGCACTGTCTTGTGTGTGAGCAGCAATATAGTAGTGCTGTAAATTGCAACAGGATTACCATTTGATTCAACCAAGCTGGTGATTGCCTATAATTCATATATGATTCATTTTGGCAAGTCTTCCATTTGTCAGTTCATCAAGTCTATCCTATATATAAGCAATTAAATTAGCAGGGGAAAAAATAGTCCAAATCACAAAGGGCTCAGCAAAAAAATCCTCCGGGTACTTTGAGAGATCTATCCTTCATACTGGTGAAATATCATCGCCTACTTCTTAGTAACTTTCTTTTCTTACTAGGAGCAGAAACTCAGCTCAGTAGGCACAACAATAAATAACACACTGCTGATTTGCAAGCAGCTTCTTGAAGCAGGGCAAATTAATTCCAAAACAGTTACAAAGAAACTACGCATTGGAAAAACTTAACCGGGAGAAATACTAAACAAAGAACAGCAAACAGTTACCATCACTACAAACGGGAGATATTGAATTTCAGAGAAGTGACTGGAAATTCGTCAGGCTGGCAGCCATAGAACATACATTAAATTCATGTGTAACTAGGAGGGTTGGTCCCACGAATGGGACAAAAGACACACACAGAAATAGACTCCCAAAGAGAATCATGCCTCTGTTTCTTGTTGACAGAATGCTATCGGCATCACTGGCACAGATGGCCAATAGCCCACTTGCTCATTCTTAATGAAAACACAGAGAGCAGGCAACACGGGATCCAGGAGCTAAATTAACCTCTGCAACTTTGGGGCCATGCACAACGCTCTGTTGTGAGAAGAAGATGGGCTTGTGCAGTTGGGACAGCTTTATTCTTATTGATGCTGCCTGTAGGGTGTCAGTCGGGGGTTGCTCTCCCCTCTCCTCTGGCTCTGGGCTCCCCAAGGAGAGCGATAGGCGTAACAGCAATGAGCTGTTGCAGCTCACCTGCCTAGAGGACTGGACTGATGGTGTGATCGCCTGCACTCACTTTAAAACCTACGTATGACGTGTTGACTCACTGTTGATATGCTCAACAGGAGGCTAAACAAATATGCTCACTGTTTGGAATACTTGGATTGCATCTTTTTTGGTTGAAATGGTCACTGAAGAGTAAACATAGATAAAACCCATGCGTACAGAAGAGAATGTGTGCGTGTGAAATTAGGCCTAACAAGGCTTTTCTGCAAAGCAAAATAATTTCTTGCTGATCCATCTACTGAAATTCTTTGAAAGCGTCAATAAAACCCACCCAAAAAAACCAAAGGGATTTTAGTAGGCTAGTTAATGTTTTACAGTGTTTCAAAAGGCCTTTGATTAAATTCCTAAGCCAGAGACAACTCAAGCATCTAAGTAAGACGGGCAAAAAGAGAAGTACTATCATGGCTCAAAAACTGCAAGATGGCAAACAAAGGGCAGAATTCAACTGCGAGTTTCAGCGATGGCGGAAGGTTAACGACAGCCTTCTTCAGAGCTCCACAGCAAGTCTCATATTGCTGCTGTATTTACCACTGATCTAGAAAGAGGGCTGTATTGTGAGATGGCAACATTTGCAGCTGTCATAATTATTTCAGCTAAGCAAGACAAGAGGGGACTGTGATGATGAGGAAGTGCTAACAAAACAGAATGGATCATGTAATGGTGAATTAAGTTCAATATTGAAAATGGAAAACGACGCACATTAGGGAGGAACATGAGTACTGCTTCTAAATCTGACAATCTTCAATTCATTTACATCAACCAGAAAGTAGAAACTGGGCATTTATGTCAATATCCATGTGCTATCTCTAATCCTTGCAAAGCTGTAGTCAGGAAATAATAGAACGCAAGAGGAATAAATAACATACTGGTGAATATCAAGCATTAGAATACATCTACAAAACCTCTGGCATAGTGTACAGTATAAGCCTTACTCAAAAAAAAGTGATGTGAATGAGTCTGTCTGGGGGGATGTTTGGGGGAAAAGACTTCTATAAAAACCAGTGTTTTGTTATGCTTGGATTATTTATTCTCGGAACGTGGTAAAAGAGGGGATAAAATCAACCAGAGTAGTGAAGTAGGGAATAATGTCAAGAAGTAAGCACAGAAACACCTGCTCCCCTGTCTTACTGTCCAAGAAATTTGTGGTGGCAGTCTCGAAATGGGCGACATGAAGTGTTTTGGCACAAATGCTAAAAGTGAGCCATGACTCAGGAAGAGGATATGGCAGAAAATTTATTGAAATGCAAAAAAGAGTTAAGACACATCTACACTTACAAACATAATGAATATATTTCCCAACGCTATAGTTGGCCA
Organism: Oxyruncus cristatus; assembly: GCA_013399855.1. Lineage (NCBI taxonomy): Eukaryota > Metazoa > Chordata > Aves > Passeriformes > Cotingidae > Oxyruncus > Oxyruncus cristatus. The sequence goes on along the minus strand of VXAY01004422.1, from coordinate 349,509 downwards.
AATACTGCATTTTTCAAAAAAATTAAATCACTAAATGTCATGGTTTACAACAACCTCTAGACATCAGAAAGTAAACCTATGTATAGTGGGAGATAGCCTACCAGTGCCAGGGTAATCGACCCTCAGGTATGATTTAGAACGTGTTTTGGCATCCATCCTAAGCACTTCTACTCCTGTATAATTTGCAGTTCCTTTTGATAGGGCACTTTTAGATAACTGCATTTTGTCCATCCATAGATGCTGCTAGTCATCACGAAGCAGTGACAGGATATTTTGGTAACTGTAGGTGAGAAGTGTTTAGCTTCATACAAGCCTTTGTGAGTGTCACACCTGCATTACCTCACCCACTATTTCACACACGTGAAGCATAATTAACCTCCTCTATTTCCTGCTTCTGTATTTATTCTCCAACATGTTGATAGCTGGAAATGGGTTTGTGAAGCACCCAACATGTCAGGTTCAGAGAAGCACAGAATCGTTAGGGTTGAAAAGGACCTCTGGAGATCATCCAGTTCAACCTCCCTGTCAAGACAGGGTCACCGACAGCAGGTAACACAGGAATACACCCAGGTGGTTTTTGAATATCTCCAAAATGGGAGACTCTACAGCTTCCCTGTGCAGCCTGTTCCAGTGCTCTGCTACTCTCAATGTAAAGAAGTTCTTCCTCACGTTGAGGTGAAACTTCTTTTTTTCCTTTATGGCCATTGCTCCAGGAACACTGCACTGCTCCTCCTGCCCTCCTCAGCTGAGTCATTCCCAATCTTTCCTGCCTCTGGGGGATGCTCTCAGTGGCACTTCTCCTTACCCCCATGCGAGGCTGGACTCAAAGTGTCTGCAGCAGAGCTGTGTTGCACCTGCCAGAGGCCACAGCCTCTCAAGTGCCACACTGGCCCATCAACATCTGTTTTTCCCATCGCCATCTCCGATGCCTCCTTCTCCTTCAATTCTTCTCCAATTTAATATTACAACCTGCCCCTGGAAGCAGGGTAACTGATGTTCTTGGGGTGATTACAGTGAAACAACACTGTATGACTGGGGTGTGCATACATATGTGTATATATATATATATATATATGTGTGTGTGTGTGTGGAGTTTACATTCTTTGCAAGAATTGTAACTCAATCTGCCACTGCTTGTTGGTTGTGCCAACTGTTATGAGCCCAGGTCATACAGGGCCGGGAAAGGTCAGCACTATATCTGTTTAATTTCATCAGGAGTAGACAGTCCCCATTTAACTCACCAAAGGTGGTTATTCCTTTTAAATTGGTCATTAACCCACTGAGGGTTAGTGTCTTTCTCTCCACTAGCCCTCTGAGGGTCAGCTTGACTTTCTCCTGGAGAAAAGCTTTCAATAGGTCTGGGTTACACCACAAAAACTTCCAATGTGTCTGATGCTCCCAAGTCAATTCCAAGAGGAAAAACATTATCATTATAATCTCATGACCAGTGACAGGACTCAAGGAAATGGCATGAAGCTGAGTCAGGGGAAGTTTGTGTTGGGTATCGGGAATAGGTTCTTCACCCAGGGAGTAGTGGGCACTGGAACAGGCTCTCCGGGGAAGTGGTCACAACACCAAGCCTGACAGAGCTAAAGAAACATTTGGACAATACTGTCAGGCACAGGGTGTGATTCTTGGGGTGGCCATGACTTGGACTCAATGATCCTGATGGGCCTCTTCCAACTCAGCATATTGTATGTTTCGACGATAATTCCATAACGAGGGGACAGTCACCATTCGACTGGCCCTCGGCTGGAAACACCCTTCAGCAGCCCACCGAGGGTCAACGTCCTTTTTCCCACTACACCTGGTGGCTCGGTCGGACTTCGTCCTGGAGAAAACCTCGTCAGAGGAACGGGTCACGCCAGAACACCCTAAGACAGCTCTGGACCACAGCGATGACTCCACCACGGCCCGATCCATGAGGCCAACGCAACCCTTATCCGCCCCCCCTCGCCTCCCTCTCCCTCCCCTTCTCACTTCCCTCACCGCCTCGCGCCCGCCGAGGG
>VXAY01004422.1:302234-346724 GCA_013399855.1 Oxyruncus cristatus | reverse complement strand
AGGAGCTGAAGCGGCGGCTGAAGAGGCTCTACCCGGCCGTAGACGAGCAGGAGACGCCGCTGCCCCGCTCTTGGAGCCCGAAGGACAAATTCAGTTACATCGGCCTCTCGCAGAACAACCTGCGGGTGCACTACAAAGGTGAGGAGGGGCGGCCCGGGCCGCCGCGACACCCCCTGTCTGTGTTCGTCCCCCCGCCCCCCCCGGATCCCTCCATCGGGCAGTGGGCACAGGAGTAACAATAACAGGAAATAACACACGTTCTTCTCCCTCTTTCTTCCCTGTTTTCCGATCCCGTAAATTGCCCCCCTCCCACCGCAGCGTGGAGAGAAGGGTCTTATTTTCTCTTTATTTCAGCTTTATTTTTCTCTCCTTTCCCCTCCCCCCGTTTCTGTCGCCGTGCGGGGAAAGGCGGGGGGGGACACACAAGGGGCCGCCCCCGCCTCCTTATGCTTCTGGAGTGGGCATTATGTAAACTCCGAGACTTCCTCCGTGGATTCAGGTATCGCCAGAACGTTTGGGTCTGAGGCAGGAGAATAAAGGACGCTCGGCATGACGTGTCCTGTTTATGGTAATGAGAGAGAAAAAGAAGTGTCTGCTTTTTTTTTTTCTTTTTTTTCCTGCCCTCTCGAGAAGAGCAAGGGTTAAATGGAGTTAAGAGCAGCAAGCGTTAAGCTATTGAACACGGAAATGACGGGAGGGGAAAGCGCAGAGAAAAGCACGGTTTATTTTTAAACTGCGAAAAAAATGGCTTTAAAAGTCACTGGTAACAGTCTTGCCTAACTATTGCACAGAGTGATTTGAGGGAAGGAATGACAATAGGGCTTACATTAAGAAAGGTGACTTTATAACTTTCTGCTAGACATTTCACAGTTAAAGTTACAGGTTTTCAAATACAGGGTAGAAACCCCTGAGTATGCTTTTGTATAAAAAAAATCAACGAGAGGCAACAGAAGAAAAACTTGTGTTGATTGTTATGAAATGTCATAAAAGCTGGAGACGTAAGTGTACACTCTGACCTGAAAAAACACAGACACATTTGGTGTTCTAGGCCCAAAGTCATGAAGTGGAAGTGTTGTGGATTCAAAACCACTTCTGAGTTGCCTGTGAAAAACTGGATCTTTTGTCAGTCTGTAATCAAATGAACGTAGTGGGAGGGGAAAAAACACCCGTGCAATTACCCTTTCTCAGAGTTTGCAGTGGAGAAATTCAAGGGAAATCTTGATAAACATGTTACTGTTTAATCGGAGAAGGAAAACGGCAACACAAACACATGGCAGGATTTGGCTGCCGTGAAAGGATTAAATGTACTTTGGAACACTTTTTTTTTAATAGAGAAGCTTTTTTATTACATACAAAATACTCAGTAAAAAATGCTAAGTTTGATGCACCATACAAAGATAATGAAGGAGTTTGATGACTGTAGAGCAGGTTTCTGGGAGGCACCAAGTGATTTAAGGATGTGTAATTTAATACTCAACTCTGAATTTCCTGGCTTTTGTTCAGTGTTTTATGACCTTGTATTTTTAGAAGCATTTTGTATTTTCTGGTGCTTAGTTAGCAGCGGGTTTTTCGTTTTTGGTTTTGGTTTTTTCTTCTGAGATGATCATGGCTTTATGGCCATCAAGTCCTGCTGGTTTGCTTTGTTTTGGCCGACTCCTTTTGCTCATGAGCTGGAATTTAGATGTGGAACCTCTCTGATCTGTCAGGGTAATTGCAGAAGTATATTTTTAAGTTTTACTTGTGATGTCCCTGTTTTTCCTCACTTACCTCCTTTGCCACAGTGTTTAAAAAAAGAAGAAATTCATTACCTCAACGAAATTAGAGGAGGCTTAACATGTTTCTGAAGTATAGGTAACATAGGAAGTAGTGTGGATGCTCCACCAGAAGACATAAAGCACAGTTAGAAGGTTATAACAATGAAATACCTTTACTCTAGTTCTTAAATAATGGTAAGCGATGAAGGTTGAAGGGTTCCTAGGTTAGTCCAGAGGACTGTGAAGAGGAGAGGTGCCAGTATAACATGTCTGTGCTTTGCTTTTTCCTAAGTGCAGGTGGGAGTGAATCGCTTCTTAAGTGGCCTGTCTTTTCTTCCTGGTAATTTAATGAAGGTGGCTGTTAGGGCAACCCCATGTTTGTGTTACCTGCTTGGCACCTAAGAGCACTTAGCACCTGCTAACTGGACTAAGCAATGAATGGTATCAGGGCATTCCTACCTCAGACCTGGGGGGAAAACCCACTAAAGCATTTGCTGCCTTTTCTCCTTCCTGGATCCTTCAGCATGAGAACACAACTTCAGGGAAGAAATTGGTGTTCAGTGAGGAGAGTTAGGGAAGATAGCAAGTAACAATGTGCTTAGCTTTGTCAAGTACTGTTTCTACAAATCAGTTGCAAATAGAGGTCTCAAAAGAAAGCGTCTTCTTGTGGAATATTGGCACTTTCAGTGCTTCAGAAGTTATCTAAGTATTAGTGGAAGAAGGATGGATGTTTTTGTTGAAAGGAAATTTGAATCACATATTAAGCAGGGATAAAGATCTGTTGTATTCTTGAGCAAAATACTCAAGGAAGATAGATCTATCCAAAGAAGCCAGTATTCTAAAGCGATTCTTACTGGGGGCAGAAAGTGGTAACATCAGTGTTTTCCTTTCACTCTGTATGTGCTGGGGATAGTTGCCTCTGAAAAAAAGTGGGTGGGGAGGAACAATCAGAGCAAAAGCTTTCAAAGTAAATTTTCGTATAATTAACTTCGTAGTTTTAATGTGCTGATGTACTGTGAGCATTGATATTTTTGTTTCATTGGTTTGTGAGAGGAATGATGGTCCTCTCTATATAATTTTTGAAGATTCCTTTCACTTCCTTGCTTACCAGTGGACAACTTATATGGAAACTTGAACAGCAGTGGATGTTTCTACCATTACAGCTGTGTGTACTGCATTTCTGGACCTGAATATTTTTGCAAGCATCCTACAGGGTGGTTAAAACTGAAAACTGCCAGAAAACCAGGCATTGATTAAGTGGTGGAGGTTTAAAAAAAAAGGAATGTAGTCTAGGATCAGAATAGCAGCTGTTTAATTTTTGTTGGAGGTCAACAAAACCCAAGGGTCGGTGCTCTTTTTTGTTCTCTTTCAGAATCATAGTGTTACTTAGGAAAGGAGAACTTACATGGGGTGGTGTTTGAAGGGAAGATGCATTGACTGCCCTGTTGTTTACCAGAACAATCCAATTTCTTTCCACAATGAGCTATTCCATTACACTTCTATAAATTCTGATTCTTGATTAGGAAGCTTTGTCAGAATCTGGATATGAAATACATATACAGTGGCATCAGTGATACTGTAATATATGAAAGAGTATACCTAGAGTATTTTTGTTTTTCAGATGACAGACATACATTTTTGTGTTGCTGCCAGTTAGCTGTGCAAGCTGATAGAAAGCTAACACTGTCCTAGTGACTGTTGTTCGTGGTATATCTATGTAAGCGAGACAATGAAAAACGGTACTACAAAAAAAACTTGTCATTTCACTGAATGATAATATTTGCAGCTCTTAGCTGCAGGTAAGTGGAAAAGAAATTGTAAGCGTACGTTGCATGTGAAGCAGTTACCACATAAAACGCGTAGTTATTTAGGTGAGATATCTTTAAAAATATTCCTGTGTATTCCTAAAATATTCAGAATTAACACATGGGTCTTGTTGAAAAACAGGGATTTCATATACACTGTATGTAATATGAATGCTCCCCTAGACAGAGAAGTTAGGTTTCCAGCAGATAGTGATCTATGCTATGTAGTATAAGGAGACAAAAACACAGACTCAATGCAGATTGTAACCATGGAAGAAACTATGTGCAGAATTAGGTAAAATCATGGAAAGTCCTGTAGTAACTTTGCTGAAGTTAGTCATATGACAATTGTCTGAAAAAGGCTGAGGAAAGTTGTGCAATTTTGAGTAAGCTGCCATTGTGTGAACTTTTTCTAATGTATCACAGGCCAAGAAATCTTAGCCAGACATTTATTTACACTGCAGTTGCCTTTGAACTGTCAGTAGCCAAACTAAAAAAGAAAAATAAATTACTTTTCAGTGCAAACTATGCGTTACATTTTCTATAATGAACTGAGGAGGATTCCATAGTAGTAGTTCTTTATTGTCACTCAGTGATACAAGGATGGTGTCAATTTTTCTGGCAGAAAACATGGTACATTCAGTGCAGTTTGCCTGCTTTGGACATCCTGCTTTTTTAAACTGGGGGAAAAGTTAAAATGAGTTTTTTGTGTCTTTTTTTTTTTTTTTTTGCCTTAGAATCACAGAATCATTTAGGTTGGAAAAGAGCTCTAGGATCATTCAGTCCAACCACAAACCCAGCATTGCTGAGTCCACCACTAAACCGTGTCCCCAAGTGCCACATCTACAGGTTTTGTAAATACCTCCAGGGATGGTGACTCAACCACTTCCCTGGGCAGCCTGTTCCATTCTTGTCTCAGTGAAACTTTCCTAATGAATTCAACAGAAGATTAGGCCTTGATTATTTTATTTTTGGCAGTGTGAGCAAGTCATTGAACCACCTGTTGGAAATAACTGCAGTTCAGCTTATGTAAACTTCATTTAAAGATTTAAACTGGATAAACATGCTTACTTTTGTCTAGGTAGGCACTCCCATAGACTTCTTTTGGGCTAGTTGGTGCATATGCATTATACACTTATATTTAGGTTCAAACGCTATCTTTTTTTGAAGCAAAATGGCTTCTCCAAACGTGTTTTTGTCTGATTAGCTTTTTTTCCATATAAATGGAATTTAAATTTAGATTAATTTCAACATAATTTTGCTAAAGGACCGGTGATACTATTTTTACTAAAAATCATCACTGTGAATGCTTAAGAAAATGAAATAAAGCATGGTCAGCTCGTGGTTGTTAAACACTTCTAATGAAAGCCCAAATGAAAACAGTTCTGGTAACTGAACTTAGCTATGATCTGGTTTGCAGAGTAAATCTTTAGCTGTGTAGATGTGTTTTCCCTTCTCTGCCCCGATGCATCTGTTTGCAGAGTTCTCTTTTTAATGCTGAACATTATTAATTTTTAGTGTTAAATAAGACTTTAAAAATGTTCTTTTAAATAACTCTAACTAGTGACTATGAAAGAGGTCTGTTTTGAGGAAACATAGGGCAGTACTCATGTGATCTACTTCAGGGGTTTGGAACCTCCGATTCAGAAGTTCAGAGTTGGATGTTGAACTCCTTTTTTATTCACAGGCAAGGAAGTGAGGATTCAGGTTACCAAAGAATGTGGCAGCAGTTTAAAACATCAAGCTAATGGGCCACTCAGCTCAGAGTCCCATTGGTGACAGTGGTCATGAGTGCCTGTGAAAAAGTCTAACAACATCTTGGGCATATATGGTATATGTGTGTTTCTTCTCTCAGTTTCCAGCCGTTTTAAGCTGAAGGACACCCTGAGGTGTGTCAAGGCAGTGTCTCAGTTAACTTCTCTTCTAGCAGCTTGCCCAGTGTCCTCGTAAACAAACATGTATAGTACCCTTTGGTAAGAAATTTTGCAGTTCAACTACCTGTTCTGTAAAGAGCCTTTTCTTGTTTTAAAGGTGGCTGATAACTAGTGTTTCTTGACTCCTCATGTAATCCGGGATAGCTTGGTGGTACTGAAAGTCTCAACTTCTATGTTTAAATGATGTAGAAATTGGAATATCTGAAAGCATTTAACTGCTAGATGATACTGAATTTTCTGTTAGACATAATAATTGTATGTAACTACAAATAAAAGCAGCATACTCAAGTAGTAAAACAGGATTCATAGGAGATTATATTAAAAGAACAGCAGCTCTAAATTTAGGGTGTCTTCTGTTTTAATGGGATGAAAGTAGTTCTGGGCACTGACTTCCCCAAGCATGTTGCTTCACCACATGAAGTGTTTGGCAATACTGGTGAGGTATCCTGTTACTTCTGCCCCTATGTTGACCTCTTATTTGCAGTGTGACAGCTGTGTGTGGCTGTGTTGAGAACTGGATCAGGGAACTGATCTGCTGCTTAAAAAAATCTGGTAGGTTTCTTAAAGCCCGATCAGCTAATCAATCTGGTTCTTGGTATGTCCTTGCAAATAGCTGCCTGGATTGGGAATGGGGTGAGAGAAGGGGAGTTTCAGTAAGAGGTGCTAAGAATACCTGAAATAGGTATTGTTTCCAAACACTTAGATTGTGATTCAACAAGGCAAAGTCTGCTGGGTAGTAGATGTACATTTTCAATAATATTTGGCTAGTTCCTACTACTTTAGTTTTTTCTATGTGGAAGACTTTCCCAAATAAGGAGAGTGACTCAGACTGAAACTACACAGATTGTCAAGTGCATAGAGTAACCAAGGGAACTTCTTTGCAGTCTATTTTAAAATAAAGACCTAAGGACATTTAAAAGGAAAGTATTTTTTCTTCCCCCTACCTTCCTCTAACTAATGCATCATTTAATTGGACCTATCTGAATTTAAGGGATATCTTAGAAGTTGAATGTTCTGCCCTTTTAGCTGAAGAATTTCTGCATACTTAGGAATAATAATCTAATTTATACTAGCTAAATAGTGAGCTACCAGCACTTGAAAACCAGGCAAACCCATGAAAGCTCTAAGATGATGTACTTAATTTATTATTTTGGTTGTCGCAGCCTGAGGAAATAGCTTAAAAGTAGTGAACAATAAAACATGTATACTGTCTTTTTCCTCATGTGAGACTTCAGAAATTGGCATGCAGAGGGTGTGCTTAACATTGTAAAATGTGTGAGGTGACCGAAGGATTTTTATACAAAATATTTAGTAATACTAATGACACATTGAAGTGGACCTTGGATTTGCACCCAGGCAAGTAATAGTTGGGCAGTTGCCTTAAATTAGCAGCACACTGGGGTGAACTATTTACATCAGAAAAACTTTGTAGGTTAAACCTAATCTCAGTGAGTGAAGAATTTGTGGTGTGCTAATAAAGTTTTGATTGCAGGTGCAGCCATGGTGAGAGTTCTCCCTGGCTGAACAGATGCCATTTGTTAGGAGCTGGTTGGTGCTGGCTCTACAGGCTGATAAGCATTGACTGTTTTATGAGCATTTACACTGGAGAGTGCTGTGCTTGGAGGGTCTGTGCAGGTTAGTGCCTGACCCCTGTGCTTAGAGGTTCAGTACTGTAGGCTGGCTGGGCCTGATCTTTCTGACTGCCTGTGCTGTCATTCTCCTGCAGTTTCTTCTTTGCTGTATGACTTGACTTGCTGCACCTCAGACATGATTAATCTGAGCCTAAAAAGCAGTAATTCAGTGTTAATGCCACTGGAAGGAGCATGTTTGGTTGTGGGGTTTTTTGCATATGCAGATCAATTGCTGTGCAGGTGCAGTAGGCCTCCTTGTCTGGACTGGAGATGACAGCTGGAGTGCTGCAGCACAAGTGATTTGTACAGCACACTCAAAACAGGCAGCTCTTTTCATCATGCCGCAGATCCACATGGAGAAGTAGGCATGGGATCTGTGTGAATTATTCTTATGGCAATGATAGTCTGTTCCTGGATGCCATCTTACTGAATTACCTTATCTCTTGCCAGGATCCAAAATACTTTCCAACTTGCTTTTTAAAACCATTCAAGTGATGCCCTGCATGATCTTCACCTGGGAGACACTGAGCTTGCTTGAATAGGTTGTTGCTATAACAAGTCATACAGTCAAAAGCCTTCTTCAAAGTTGCCTTTGGAACAAAGGGCTTTGAAGAGGGTGGCACATTCAGAGGAGTTAGTCATAGTGGAGTGCAAGTGGCTCTCCAGCCTAAAGGCTGAAAATCCTGAGAGTAGACAAGAGCTGGCATTGGGCATTCTTCTTGTGGCAGAGCTAATATGTTGTGAGCCTTGAAAGAAAAAGGAGTAGGAGCTGCATGAGCTCAGCTGCAGGCTGTGACACTTTAATGCTTTCCTGAAATAACATTCAGAATGTGGAAATCAATGACAAGTAGTGTGTTCTGTGTAATGAGTGATGTTTATTCTGAAGGACATTAGAATTAAAGTATCTTAAATAATGCATAGGGTCAGAAGCACTAAGTATTAGATTAAACTCTCATGTCATGTTCCAGTCTATAAAAATGAGTAAGCCCTGTGCATTTGAGAAATCATACCATTCTTTCAAACTCAGGGGGGCTTTTGTCCGGTTTGTAATTTACAGTGGTGAAACTTTTTTCTGCTTTCCCTTCAAATAATTGTTCCACCTTTTAGAATACTATATCCATAACTTCTCATAGCATGGTTAGTTGCACTACAGGTGCTTACAATGAAAATTTAATGTTGGAAGAAAATATTGTAGCATAAAAATCAGGCTGATTAGAATATTGTGTATTTTTTGCTCATTGCATAAGCCCTTTGTTTTGAGTAGTTGGCATGCTTACCTTTGAGTCACCTTCTGCAATTATCTTGTATACATTTTTGTTGAGTTTTGAATGCCATTGTTTTTCAGGTCATGGAAAAACTCCAAAAGATGCTGCTTCTGTTCGAGCTACACATCCTATACCTGCGGCCTGTGGCATATACTATTTTGAAGTTAAAATTGTCAGTAAGGGAAGAGATGGGTAAGCATTGAGTGCATTATTAACTAGTGCTTGAAACACTATCTCACACCATCTTTCTTTCAGTGAACAGATGTCTTTGGTATCAAAACATATTTTCATGTTTTACCGCTTTATATAGCTTGATTTCTTACTCTTGAGAAGTTGCAATCTTATATTTGGTTATTTTAAGAGAGTGGTATTTATGGTGGTATTTATTGTCCACAAATCAGTGTACATAATAAATACCATAACATCATCTCATTTTTAATTTGAAAAAAAGTTAGGGTTTGAATAATCATAGTTTGACCCCGTTCTTACCTTTAAAGGTGTTGTGTTTTTAGCTGTATGGATTTACAGACTTTCATGTAATTTTTAGGAAGATTTTAGGGTGTGCAGCAGACCAACTTACATCCTTCAGTGTGGTCTTTTCATGGTTGTCATATCAGTTTTGAAACAGTTATTCTAAAGGCTATGTGTTGAACAGTAATAAGAATAAAGGGGAATGTTCTGAATAGGTGTCTGGGAATTTGTCACCGTATGGAAAGGAGTTGATGAGTAAGAAGCTGATGCTTCCTGGAATCCATCTGAATTCGGAATCTATTGAAGCACAAGGGATACCATGCTTTTAAGTCTACTGAGGCAGATAGAATCAAGACCTGGGAAAGTCTTGAAGTGTTAATGAATTCCTTGCTAAACCACCTTAGTTCGTGTTTCACTGCTTTTGGTAGAGCGTGTGCTTTAATCCTGACACACTGCTCGTGTTGGCTGTGTCGGACTACCAAAGCAGTACTTCTTTCCAATGTGCTGTAGTACATTGTCTGGTTCTACTTCAAGGTTCTAATCAGGACTGAATGTCCCTGTTCTGGGTATTGTACAAGCGTGTTGCAGATGCTTATGTCCTGTTGTGCAAATAGATATTGAGAGAAAAGAAAGATTTGGTAGCTCTTTGGATGAGATTCAGTACCTTTGTCTTTTCTTTGTCTTGCTGCAGTTTGTTTCTTTCGTTTTCCTAGTGTTCCACAAGCCTTCTGTAAGTCATAAGCAGTATTTAAACTTTTTTGTTTTGCTTACAGTACTGTATAGAGATACGTTGAAAAGAATAGCCTCTCACTGCTGCTGCTTTGTAGGGGCATTTATGAGTTTGTTGTTATTTCTGTTCCCAGAAGTTATCTGTGGTAGACTTCTTTGCTATGAAAAAATTACATCTATAGCTACTTTCGTTACACTGTGAAGACCTAATTATTTTAAATTGAAATTATAGACATTAGTGTTTCAAGATAATATTTTACTATCAATTTTAGAAATGCCTTTTGTGTTGATTTTTTTTTATTTAATTTATTTTAGGAACACTTTAAAAAAATTGCCCTGGTGCTGACAGTTAAGCAGAAGTTCTTACTGTGATTTGCTAGTGATGTTCATCTCTTCTTGAAATAGGTTTCTGCCTGCTTAGTTTGGAAGCTGCCTTTTTTGAATTGGTGGATTTCAAAAAGTGTCTGTATGCGTGTATGTGATTTTACATAGCGCCTCTAACACTTGACCTTAGATATTTGTGTCCAATTTTAGTGATTTCTAATTCAGTAGACCAATCAAGGGAATCCTACAAAAGAGGAAAACATCTTTGAGTCATTTTTTTCAAGGTTTTGTTGTTTAAATGGTTATTTGTGAGATGTAAATAGCAGGCAACTTCACAAGTCTTAGCTGAAATTGCTTAAAAAATGGAGGGTACTTTTTTCAGTTAATGATACTACATACTGCCTTGTCCTTGCTTCATCCTTATGACCTTTTTTAGTGTCACTTTATGGAACATTAACTGCATAATGAGCTGAGATGTTAATTTTTTCATTGTATAAGATAGTATGGATGCTGGGAAATACTGTGCACAGAACCAAAGCCAAATCTAGCTAGGCTGATAAAGAGCAGGAGTCAACATGTAGAACCTCATTGGTTGTAATGTGTGTATCTCTAGACCCTCATTCCAGATCCAAGAGGTCTTTGAGATGTAGGATAAATGTCTTACAGTTCAGTGTTACGTTGCATTCAAAGTAATACATTTTCTGTAATAAGTAATATGGGGAATTTATTGCAGAGAAATAGGGCTATAGAAACCAGTTTGTGTCTGATAGGGGTTATTAGTTCTTTTACATTGCCTGTTGTGCTTCATCTGGCTTGCTTCAGGTACATTTTTTCTTTTTTCTTTTTTTTTTCCCCCCCACCCCTTTATGTGGCATCTGGTAATGGGAACAGAGTTCAGGAAGACCGTATCTGTAGAAGACCAGCATGTAACTAATAGGTCAATTAGCTAAAATGCCTTAGTGTTGCAAAATCATCTGTTCTCAAGGTCTGAGCCTCCCTGTGGAAGCACTACAGATGTATCTTACAGCAGTGTTTAAAATAAATCCTAGACTACCTGGAGCAACCCAGATATCTATCTGCAAGCTGAAGTACAGCTTCCAACTTTCATAAATGTCAGTTCATACTTTAGTGGTGTTTATTTGGAGTTCCCTTTGGTAGTAGCCTTTACTATTTGTGTTAATTTTTTTTAATAGACTCAGCTAAAAGTATTTAGTCCATGTGTTACTATATAATATGAATAAGTCTAACAGCATTCTTGCTTCTGTTCTCTACTTAGTATGACTTGCCCTAAATCATCAAAAACCTTTACTAAAAAGCTACTCCAGGAAACTTATTTTTTGTGCTACTGTAGCACTTGATGGTGCTGCTCCTGGAATCTGATCTTGCACATCTCAGAGTTGCAGGGCAGTCACAAAAATTCTTCTCTAAAGAAGCACAGCACTTTTTAGGTTAGCGCATGGATATGGCATGGCTTCCAGTATGGCTTGTTGTGGCAGTCTGTGAGCAAGAACATGACCAACTTTTTAGGGCGTTATGAAGACAGTGAAGAACGTGTGAAAATGATTTGACTAGGAAGTAAGAACCAGGTATGGAGGTTGGTGCTGCAGAGTAGATAAAGAGTGAAGTTGCTTTTTGATACCTCACTGTGGTGTGATAGGGTCATGCAGCAACTGATGGTAACAGACGAGAAAAAGGGAAGTGAACATTAAGGTCAATAAAAGTAATAAGGTTGAAATATCATTTAAAGAGAAACTGTCTTGGTATTTGTACAGTGTTTGGCACAAGAAGTCCTAAGTTCTACTACAGCTGTATTACACATATGTGAAATAATTATTTCACAAATCCTTGGTAGAAGTGCTAACCAATTGTCATGGTGCTTTTAAAATATTTTCTGTTGTTCTTTATTTCTTCAGTTTCCTTTCTTAATTTCATGTTGTCTTGTAGTCTAAGAGCCTCGATTTATTTGTATTCTCCTTTGTATTTATTTGTATTCTCCTTTTAAACTCTTTTGCTTTGTTTTGTTTGGCGTCACCTGGAACTTTGTGGACAGTTATGTGAGCGATTGGAGATCGTAACAGTAGATGAGTAATGGGTGTAAATATGGGGAACAGTACCAAGATGTTGATTAGAAAGCATGGTAGGAAGGAAACCATTAACTGCAACAGATTATATCTGCATCTCTATTGAAATGTCCAGTTAATTTAAAAATAAATAATGTGTCAAAAGTTCTGGCATAGATGGGGCACCTAAGATTTAGTTTTAAATTAAAAACTAAGTTAAAAATTAAATGAGGGCTTATTGCAGCCCTCATTTGTAATTGATCAATCAGAGAACCAGAAGTAACATATGTAGTTTTTATTCTGTAACTTCTTAATACAATACTCAAGGGAGTGCGGTATACACAGTGTTGCCTAGAACTCTAGTTTCATCTAAATTTCTGGAATATGACCTTAATTCAAGCAAACTACATCGGCAGTCTAGGAATGGGAATGAACAAGGGTGCGCCGAGTCCTGCGAACCTATTCTTATAATCTGGAGATGTAAGGCTTAGTCTCTAAATCTCTGCAGTACTGTACCATTCCCTCACTTTCCAAAAAAAGTTGAATAGCCATTTTTTTAGCTGGGTAAGTATATCCAAATGGGACTTTTTCCAGTCTCTCTTTCAGATCTTGATTTCAGTTTTCTCATGCTGCTTTTTATTGAGTTCACTTGTGCTAGTCTTTTACATATGTTGATCGTCTGTCTTATGTGAAGCAGTAATGCATCTGCCTTACAGACTCTCAGTTAATATTTTATTTTAGCTACCAATTAATTTTTCCCTCTTTTTACACAACTAAAGATAGTTGCGTGATTCCATCATGCTTTACTTCATGTAAACGGAAGTCCAGAAACTTTCTGCTCTTGGTGCTGCTGTCCTTCTTTAATGGTGAAGTCTCATCTATAATCTCTCCACTGAGAATACATGAGCTTTGCTGTAAGCTGAGGTTGCACTGTTTGGCATTTCATGCTGGCCATGAGCATACTCTGGTTCTGCTTTCCAAGGGGCAGTCTGAAGGGTATCCACCGGCCTATCTGGCTTTCAGAAGCAAACTACCTTTCATTGTTTTATGTTATAAACAGCTTATGTGTGTATGACTTACCGAGTGATCATCCGTTTCTACATGAATTTCAGTCTTAGGCTTGTTGGTTTTGTAATTAACCTCCTAATTTCCAGTCAGGGTAATGTTTCTGTAATGTTTGCAATTCTTACTCGAAACTGTAGTTTGAGGACTGTGGTGATTTCACCACAAGATGAAGCAGATTTCACCACAAGACTCAATGCTCATTGAGTTCATGTCCATTTTCCCAGTTTGTGCCTGTGTCAGCTTCATGGTAAACTTGATTGGGTGACCCATGCTCCAAAACTTGACCTCAAGAATGAGTTAGTTTTCATCCCAGCATGGCTGTATCACTTCATGAGTAGCTGTGGCAGCAAAAGAGAGGGAAACTTGGGGCAGAAACAAGCATCTGGGCCCAGGAGGATGGGAATGCTACTTTGGTCTGTTACTAGCTTATGCCCACTTAATTTTAGTTTAAATACAGCTTCTTGGCTTTTTAAGTCTTTCACCAGAAGAGACGTGTTGTCTGTTTCTTTTCCAAGGAAAATGAACTTGTGGGGAAAATGGTTTTATCCTCAGTGTCTTGAATTTCTGTTCATTCTTACTTATTGATTTGTAAATACAATCACTAAGAATGGGCAAATGATAGTAACGCCATTTACTTCTAAACAGTCTTCAGTGCTTTGAGAACAGCTGAAGAAGATGTATGCTTAAAATGCAAAATCATAGAATCATAGAATGGGTTCTATGGGTGCAAAATCATCTCCTTCCAATCCCCCTGCCATGGGACACCTTCCACCGGACCAGGTTGCTCAAAACCCCACCGAACCTGTCCTTGAACATCCACACTTTTTTTTAAAAGAAGAATGAAAACAGGAATTGGAAGTGGTAAGCTATATGGAAGAAACAATGAAAGCCAAGTTTAGAAAGGCTGTATTCTTTTAGCAGATAGCACGTTTCTGCAAGCATGGCTGTTTAGTCTGTGGTGTGGTGGTACTGATGCAGATCTTCACGGGCATGCTTCACAGTGCATGTGCAAGTTCTGCTGAATGTTCTGCACCAAAATGTTAGTGCCGCAACTCATGCAAGTAATCGATCGGTATGTTTTTGATAAAAGTGTTAATAAGGCTTTAAACACCTGTTAACAGTGTGCCTGGTTTTTAACACTGGATGTACAAGCATGGCATCGGTTGCTTTGGCAGTATCTTGTATGTGTTATGTATGTGCTGAAGTGGGTGGAGAAGTAAAAAAGGAAAAACTATCCAAAACAAAAATACCATGAGAATTAAGTTTGAGTTTTCATGACCTATGGTTTAGCCTGAGCTGTTCTAGCATATTTTAGTGATGTTTGTGAAATACAAGTGCTTGGTTGTCTTCCAGAGCATGTATGCATAAGTGTTTAGGCAGAATCCATACTTTGTCATGGCAAATTGTTTCTGTTGCAGTAAGTTGGCTTTTCCTTTAGCATCCAGTACATCCATTTTCTTGTTCACAACAAAAGCATAAAGCAATAAACAAAATACAGAACATAGTCAGTTGCTGGTTGGTTTGTATTTGTTTTGTACAACAATAATGTAATATGAAAAGTTTGTGCAATCTCAGAACCTATTTTTATAGCTTTGATATGTCCTCAGCAGTTATTTGTTACAAGAATAGGCTTTTGTTAGAAGAACGTGCAAACTTCACTCAGTCTCTATTTACGTATAAGCAGGTCTTGCTGCATTATTAGTAGTGTACTTTTGTATAGAGTAGAATCTGATAACAGCTGAAGTATCTTTCTTTCATTAGTGTTTTCATTTGAATTTTAGCAGCTGCAAGAAGAGATTGGGTCATGAATCAGCAAGTGTGTCTTTTCTTAAACTGTAGCTGTAATTAATTTTTTACCTCAGTGTATGAGACCAGACATTTGACAGAAATGAACAGCAACTAAATGTGTAAGAGGATTATTTGAGATTTGTGTTTAACTGATCAGAAACATTGGAACTGTAGCAAGAGTTTTATTTCTTTATTGGTGTTTGCTAGAAATTAAGATTTCTAATTTAAGCGGAAAGACAACAGAATATATTTAATTTCTTGGTCCCCGCTTCTTGCAAAGTCTTTTGTGTTATTTCTTTCTTTTGAAGTTCATTCACATAGTGTATAGATGATAACTTTAGTGTAGCCCATGTTTACATTGTATTATTTTCTATGCAGCTATTCTTTTCTGACAGTGTGGTCCCCAAAAAGGCTTTACTGCTTAGGGAGAAGTGTCACAGGATGAAATGGTGCAACCTCAGAAAGTGAGAGGGATGTCAATAAATAAGGATCTTTCTAGGAACCGTATAGCAATCACAAGCAACACAGTACAGGAGTAACAGTTTTGAGCACTGTGCCAGATGACTGCCTGATTTATTTTTGGTTTTCCCTCTCTATGAAGAACTGCATCAGTCTGAAACCTGGGTTTATCATGTTCAAAATACTGTTTCCTTGGAAATACTGCTTAAAATTAAACTTGTTTTCAATTTGAAATGAAAGACTCAAACTGTCCATGGCATATTTTGAAACATTTAAAATAGGGAAAAAATTAGCATCTCATTTTTTGTCGTGATTGTGCAGACAACAAGGATCTTAGATGGACATAATTCTACAAAATTTTAGTTGAGAGTAACGATATTAAAGATGAAATGTAGGTACTTTTTTAGTGTGCTGTATTTCTGACCGTATAGAGTCAGTGAAGGCAGTGTAGAAAGCTATAAGACAACATTACTCAAACATTTTTTGTCTTTGCAAGTCAGTTGTGAGGGGCTATAGAAAATCACCGAGTCCTATATTCTTACAGACACTGCAGTTTTTTCTGGTTGTACTCTTCTCTGAGATACAGACTTGATGGTAAAACAAACTGCACCTTTTGTGTACCCAACACTTTTTTTTCAGAGTGTTAATTCTACTTTTCTTAATAGTTGATGCGTTCAAAACATTAGGATGTTTTCAGTTGTCCTGTATATAGATGTAGTCATCTGTTAGTGCTTGGGCTTAGGTTCCTTGCAGATATCTTGGTAACTTAGGTTTTAACACTATATGATTAAAATTGTTTTCTTTAAATGTATAGCAGATAGGGAGTGAGATACCACACTGATTACTTACTTTCTTCAACACCAAAAGAGTTTATTTTTTAAAGCATTATGTTAGCAGTTCCCCAGGTCTTCAGTTGAATATATAGGCACAATGAAAGTCAGAAGGAATTTGACTCTTTGCAGATTACTCTTAGCAGGTTACTAATGAAATCTTGGTAGTAAGGAGGCTTTTATGTTTTTTTTTTCATTATGTAAATTTATGCTCAATTATTTTACTTGTGTTTATAAATACAGCACGGAATATTAGTGTGTTGTTTTTTTTTTTTTTTTTAACTAGAGAAGTGGTTATTTAATACTTAAATTTATCTAGTAAGCTTTCTAAGGTACCCGTGGTTTGGTGTGGTGTCTGAGATTCTGTATTCCTCTTTATGGAATAGTCAAGATAGGATATAATTAACTTGAGTTCTGGTTATTATCAATTTTCATATCGAAAGATCTTCCTTATACCTTCAACACAGTGGCTAAAAGTCCTAGTGGAACAGTTATAAATAAAAATCAGAGTTGTGTATCTTTTATATGAACTACTGGGGTTTTTAATTTCTCTTTTATCTTTTAGCAATCTTCAGTTCTGTACCATCTCTTATTGCTATTTTTTCCTTCTATTGGCTCTGTTTTCTTTTACTTCTCACATTTAGTCTAAGTAGAAACTTCAGGCTCCAGCAAAAATTTGAGTTTTTGACTACGCCCTCTGACTAGAAAGATACTTGAGGTGAAAATATTGTGAGCTTGCTGCTTCTTGTGCATCTCACTACAGAGAAGCCTAGGCTTTTCAGTATGTATTAGAGGAAAAAAATAGGTACCATAATGGCTGTATTTTTTGGCATTTTCTCTTTTACTTTGTGGCAAAAAATTAAATCTTTATAGCAGATCTTAATCTCTATAGTTTTGTAGTACTCTAAAAATTTGTTTTACTTTTTGTGAAATGTAATCTAGAAGATGTGCTGAGATACTAAAATGGTAATGTGTATCTTAGTGGAACTGGAACAAAAATAAATACAATTTGAAATGAAAAATCAAGACTCTCTAAGATGCAGTTGCTTTCTTGGTCCTTAATACCAATTTGGCTGTACTTTAAATACATTTCCAGCTATAGTCTCTGATTTCAGTCTCTGATGGGTTGATTTCATGTGTTCCATGAGTGGTTGGTTGTAATTTTAGGAGCTCCTGTAAGACTTGAGCACTTTAATGAGTTGATGAGTAGCAGCAGTGGGACTGAAATTGCTCAGAGGGGTTTCTTAATAAAATGGGTCCCGGGCTACTTAATAAAATGGGTCCCAGGCTACTTCGTTGGGTTTGCCTGGGTAAATAATCCTCCCGCAGCAGGAGCCAGGGATGTTTGTGGGTGGGAAACTGAGGTGGAGGGGCAGGCCTCAGGTTACTGAGGGAAGCAGCAAGGGAAACTGTGTCAGACCCACACCATTATTCACCCTCTCCGGTCTCCCAAACCACTCCGTGCCATGTCCATTTTTGGAAGGTGCTGCAGGATGGCCTGAGCGTGTGCTTCCAGGTGTTGGCACCTCCATTTCCGAAGGACAGCTCTTATGGCCTGACATAGTCTAAGTGGACCTGCTCTTTTCTGTCTGCATCAATCTGCTAGACCAACCCTGTTCATGTGACAGGACAGCAAGAAATGCATTGTGACCTGACTGAGAACATTCTGGGCCTGCGTTGCACTTGGGCTGCTTGTTGTGCTTCCCTGCATTTTTATCACAGACTAAGGCAGGAAAACTTAAATGCATAGCTCTGCCACCATTATTCTCGTGATTCTGAGATGTGTGAAATGTAAACCTTAAGCAGCAAATAGGAGGACAATTGATGTAATTCCTCCCACTGAAGCAATGACTCTGGACCTCTCCCGTGTCTTCAAAAAACAAACAAAAAGGTCTTTTTAAGCCTATGAAGGTTACAGGTGTGAGGAAGAGTAAAGAAAGTTATATGTACTGGTTTGGCATAAATATAATTCCTGTTGCTAAATTTTAGAGCATTTAAAGCCTGTCTGTCATAGTACTGTTTTCCTCCTTAATTTATAGTGTACTAATCTAGTTGAACATGAGGTTAGTGATCCATCAGGTATTTCAAATAATAAATTAACTTAATTAATGATTCTGTGATTTCACTCCCAAACTATAAAGTGTAGGTATTCTTTTTGCCTTGTGAAAGATGTCTACTGTAAATGTATTAATTATTTGACACGCTTTAATCTAACTTAGTACTGAGTTTCTATTATTAGCAATTGTCCTTGATGAAATGGTGTTAACATTGCAAGTAGATGTGAGTGAATCCCAAAGAAAAATATATACTGTTGAATCCTTCTTACTGAGATGATGTCAGTGCCTAGTGCCTTCTGGTCATTGCTTGTGGGTAAAGAATCCTTGTTCCCAGCTGTATTAAATACAGTGGGTCTGTGTTACAACTGTTACTGAATTAAAAAGAAAGCTTGGAAGTTAAGATATCTAAGGGAGAGAAAAAACAGGTGGTACCAAAATGTTGCCTAGGTAATGATTTTCTATTTAGCAGTTTATATTTTTGAGTAACCTTAATCTTGTTTCAGTAAGACTACTGAAACAGAACTTTGATTGGGATGAAGGGTGTTTTAATATGACTTGTGCTGAAAAGCATTTTGCAGCTGGGGGAGTTCTTTAAGTTATCTAAAGTTATGTTTAAAAATAAATGTAACTTCCCTAATAAGGTCTCCTGAACAGGAGAGTGTATAACAAGAGATTTTCAGTCTTTACATGAGTATCCTTTATGCATTGAACTCCAGACTATAGTTATAACAATTCTGCCTTTCTTATTTAAGACAAAATCAAGGATTTTCCACTTTTTGCTTTCATTTATAATTGTTTTCTTGAATCTGCTGCTGCAGCGGAGCCTCAGTAATATAATTAGCAATGAAGCAAAGAAAAATCCTTTTGTTTGTTGCCCTTTGCTTCAGCTCTTCAGTATCTCTAAATGTAAAATCTGCTGTATGGGGCTCTGAGGTTCCATTTCATGATGGTATATTGGAGGGAGGGGAAGATGGTACTATACATTAGGAAGTACCAGAGTAGGGCTTTTTTTATCAAACATAGAAGAAGGTAAGGGAGTTGTTGCAGTGGTCCATAGAAAAAGCAGAAGGCCTAGTACACAATTAAGCACACTTCTGAGATTTCCTGCTCAATTTCATTCTATGTGAAATGTATTTAAAATAGCTGATTAACCTGTACTTCTGAGTGGAATAGTTGCTTGAAAATTGCATTTTATGAGATGGGAATACAAAGGTCATGTTTGTTGACTTAAACTACTCTCAGATTGCCATGGGTGAATATTTTGTTTTCTTACAGTTTATTATTTCATGACAAATTTATGTCACTAATGTGAACTAGTGTCAAAATGCTTTGAATGTTTTGATAACTAGGGCATGTGAGGTGATTTTCAGATGCTTTCTTTAGTTGATCTGGGGGCCCTAGTTTATTATGGGCAATGAGGGAATGGTGAAAGCCTAGCCTTTCATTTTACTGTTTCTTTTTGTACTCCTGTTGTCTTGGTCATGACATTAGTTTTGCTTAAGAAATAAGCAAATTTGACTTTGCTAACTTTTAATAGTGTTATTTGGGGGGTAGGGAATTCTTCATTTCAACTTTTCACTATTTGCTACTAAATTGTTAACAATTGTACTGGACGCTAATTTCATTAAAACCATGTTTTGTAAAGCTCACTTTTGGACTTGATTGACCTACCAACGACTTGTTTAGACTTCAGATTACTGGTTAGTGCAGTAGAAATATTTTCCCCTCTTTGGTTTGCCATCAGTTTGCCAACAGCTAAGTAACATTGCCGGTAAATTTCTAAAGATAGCATTCTGCTCTGCTATGTGAGCCTTTAATGTTTTAGTGTGATCTTTTCATCAGTGCTGTGGAAGGATGCATTTTGCTGCTGAAAAAATGCGCAGTTTTGCATGTGTTTTATAAAATTACTCCTTCCAGATGGTCTGCAAAACATCATTTAGGTATGTTGAAGATGATGAAACCGGTATGTGTATCACTTTACTCCTACTTTCAAAATAAGGCATGGCCTTTGTCTTTCTTTGTTGGTGCTTTAAATATTATGGCTAATACAGGTATTCTCCATCGATAACCCAGGATGCTGAAAAGAGAAGAAAGTTGTGCTTACCTCTTGCATAGACAGAATTTATCTGTATTAAACCATATATGTTAGGAATTACTTTTCAGCTCCCTTGCTGTTATGCTACTATTAAATGACCTCTCAGCAGCTTAAATGGTGTGTGATTAGTCAGCACAGTGTTTCTAGGCAATGTCCCACATACATATGTATTTTTGTAAGAGACAGATACATTTCTTTTTTTCTTTCATTTTTAGTTACATGGGAATTGGTCTTTCGGCACAGGGTGTGAACATGAACAGACTACCAGGTATGTTTCAGTTACTTACATTGGTTAACTGTGTTTTTTAAAAATATGTTTCACCTTGAGGGGAAGGTTTTGGTAAGCAGTGTAGCATGACACCTCTGTGTTGTATCTATTATTGGAGTTATGTAACACTTGTAGCTAGAAAGTTTAACTTTTACTGTACATTTGCTCCTGTAATACTTCCCGACCCTTAATGTTGTTTATAACATTATGCAGATACTTTTTAGCAAGCAAATACATTTTAATTTTTTTATCATGTTTCTAGATAAAAACGAAGCTATAGATTTCCATGCTCTGTAAACTGGATTTCTAACAATAAAGATGAGCTACTGTGGTAAAAACTTTCTGACAAACGTGGAGTGAGCTCTTCTACTGGCAGTTTCTGTATAGTTACCTTTACAGCCTTAATAAGTGAGGGTGTGTAACCTGGTTGTCAGTTTTGACTTCTCCATTGACCTGCATGATCAGGGACAGTCTTGCTAGCAATTGTTTGCAGTATCTCTGTGTAACACTTACAGAAGTTTTGTGTGTGTGTACGTGTTGCCTTTTTTTTTTTTTTTTTAATTAGATCTTTAAATGTGTAGAAAATACCCACCCTAAAACAAAAACCAACCAACTTTTTTGAAATTGTCAAAGTATTAAATTATGTTGAGTTGACCTTAGAGTATCTGCATTGCATTGTAACTCTTTTACCCGACTGTTCTCCTAAGTTTCAGTTACACTGTGAGCGCAGCTGAGAGTGATCGATTATTAGTGGGTGGCATTGTTTATTTTGAGTATAAATTAGGATGCATTGCAAATAATTAAAGATACTATTAATCAAAGTACCTACAATAATTTGGGATCTTTAGTTTACTGAGAGATGCTTAATGTCCTACTAGCTGAAGCTACTCATTATACAGATTAAGGGTCTAAGTGTGGAAAATACTTTCAAATTTACCTGTTAGGCAGCAACTTGACAGAAAAAGTTCAGTATTGAATTGTGGAGAGCGTAGACAGGTACTTTTAAATGATCAGACTAAAACTGCTTGCTGTGAATTTCACTGAGTACTGTAATAGTCTGAAGCTTCTTAGAGGTTCTGCAGCTTCTTCACCAGCAAAATCAGCACCGTATTTGCATACATAATGATTTGCTCCTGGTTGTGACTTTGACCTGTATTCATATTTTTTTCCTTTTTGTTTAATTTATTTTAATTTTTAGGGGCAGCAAAGGTAGTGGCACTTTAGTCTGGAGATCCTGCTGTTATCCAGAGGCTGCTTGCTACTGAATAGTCATTGAGAATGATCTGGAGTAGAAATGTGCTTCCCCAGAGATGCACGTTTGGGGTTTAGCCAGGAAGAATCTGATTATGACATATGGTAGCAATAGTTTTGCGAAATGAAAGGGAGAACAGGAGAATCTTCACTGCTTTGCTGGGACATGTCAGATCTGTATATAGCTTTCCAAATTTCAGCATTGTAGCTGGTTATATTTTTGGTGTTGGTAATCTTGTACATTCATTTAAAGAGAAAAATGTATCTGAATTTGCATCATCTGTTATGTACTACAAACAGAATTACATGTTCAGCCATTTTGATAAAAGAAGTTGTCATTTTTTTTAGAATAATACAGATTTCTTAGATAAAAACATCTTAGAAAGCAGGAAGCTGAGCATATTAATTAACCATATGAACCTGGTTAGACTACCAGCTTTGCATAGGCTGTAATGTATTCATTAATAACGGAAGCGAATAAATTGCAAATGCTTTTGTTCTCTAGGTTGGGATAAACATTCATATGGTTACCATGGAGATGATGGACATTCATTCTGTTCCTCTGGAACTGGACAACCCTACGGCCCAACGTTTACTACGGGCGATGTCATTGGTTGTTGTGTCAACCTTATCAATAACACCTGCTTCTACACAAAGAACGGACACAGCTTGGGTATGGAGAAACATTTTACCATTAATGATGACAGTATGTCTCCAAGTCTGTAAATATGAAACTCTCTTCGTGCCAGGAGCCGAGTGTTTGAGTTGTTCTTTTGATAGCTTGATAATCGATGAAGTAATTAAAGAATTGGGAGGAATAATTTCTTGTGTGCCACTTGCACTAACATTCCGTGTGCATTTGGGAGGATTTGTTCGTATCACATCTCATTCCACAGGATCTGCATTAACGAACTCCACTACTAAATCTACAAATAATGCTTGATGTTTATAAGGTAATAGATAGTGAGGGAGGTGGATATAGCTAAAATTAATTTCTGCTGTATGGGGGACACCTAGCCTTCACTAAAATCATAAATTGGATCGGTGGTGTTTTGAGCGTATGTTAGAGAACAGTGTCTTTTGGATTCCCTGTCTGGAGCCCATAGTTGGGCTAAAGCCATAAATTATACAAGTTGTGCTAAAATTAAGTCTGTTAAATTCTTGTGGTAAATTGTAGTATTAAGCAATACTGCAAGATAATTTTGAGTTTGGAGATGTCAGGAGTGGGTAGAGTTAAAAACTTTGGAATATCTATTTCAGTTCCTTAATGCAATTTAATGAGCAAAAATACAGTGTAAAATTAAAAAGAAAATCGTCGACTTCATGCATTTAGGAGAGAGAGGGGAGTTGGGAAGAAGTCTTGAAATTGTGCTAAGCAGAACAGGGATTTTGAAGGGATAAAGCCCAAATAAGAATAAGGCTTTTGTCATGGGTAGAAATGTGATAAGAGCAGGTAGCTCAAAATGAAATAAGAAGTTACTGAAATAGATATTCTTGAAGTTGCTGTTCTATTTTCTCACATTGGCAAATATGAAGAAGATTTGGAAAGTAGTAAGGGAAAGGACACAGTTAAAATTATTTTCCTAGTCTCTCTGAACAAGACTGCCAGTTTGTTTGCCCTGAGCAAACACATCTGACTTTGGAGTTTTCTTGCCCCTTCTCAGAGCAGGGTTTAGGTGTCTTCTGAGGTCAATTCCAAGTAATCACTTCTGGGATTCTATTTTATCATGATTTAATGTTCCTTCTAAATTGAATGAGTTTATGTACCTGGACTCACTATCTTGACACCTAGGGCAGTAGGTGACCCCTAGGGCACTTGAACTGTGCACTGTGGAGTTGTTTCATTTGGCCCTGTTGCAGGGTATGTCCAAGTGGAAGATATGGGCTTGTGTTTGTCTAAATCTGGGTTTGCCTTTGCTGGGTTAAACAGAGAAAGGTCATTTTACTTATTCCCTTTTTGAAATTAGCAACACTGTGCCTGCAGGTAGGTTGGATCAGTTGGTCAGCTAATGAGACACTAGTTTTCTGACTACCCTTATGGTCACATTCATGAAAGAGCTAAAAGGGAAGAGCACAACCCTCTTTTTCAGTGGAAGACTTAAAGCAGACTAGGTTAGGCCAACTGTGAAACAACACTGCAAGTGATTACAATCTGTTTTTAAAGGAGAACAGAATGGCATAGGTGAGGAGAGGCTAATGTCATCTGTCATGGACAGAGTCTGACAAACGCTTCATGGATTTCAGAAGGAAACCTGACAGCTTTTCTGCTGTTTTGGGCTTTGCTAGCTTGAATTTCTGACAGAGTAAAAATTGATTCTGTGTTGAGTGGAAAAAGAAATCAGAAATTTTGGCTGTCTTGATGAGTTGTTGCTGCTGCTAGTTGTCCAGAACTCTTACATGATTGTGATTTAGAGGATATTTCATGTTTTTTTCCCTGGGCCGCAGATGCACTCTGAAGTATAGGAAATTTCTTGCTTGGCCTAGAATTTGATGCTACAAAAAGGGCTAAGCAATTTTCATGCAAGTTTGAAATCCTGAGTTGGAAAACAAACAAAAACCCCAAAACAAACAAAACCAAAAAACCCCAAGCAAAAACAACAACAAAAACAAACAAAAAACCCCACAACCCCTTCCCCACAAACAAACAGCACCCCCCTTTCCCTGCCTGAGCCCCCAATTCCTATATATCACTCAGTTGTCATTTATCTGTCATGCCTACTGCCATGGCTATTTTGCAGAAGAGTGTGTTGGATGTTAAAATCTGCCAAACAGAGAAAGTAGTAATAGCTTGGGAAAAGTTAGGGTGAGAACAAGTAATAAAATAATAGCTTCAAGATGTGGTGGAAGAAAACAAAACTGACTCTGTATGTCAGCCTTTTGTCTCAAAGATGTGATAAGGAATCCAGATGCTCCTGAGATTTGAAGTCTTGGTGAAGAATGGAGATTGAAAACAGGGGTGGAATTTAGGACAAAAGATTAGAAGCTTTGTCTTCATCCTAAATTTGAAAAGGCGGTGATACAGAATAAATAAGAGTTTAAAGGGATAAGTGGATTGGAATAATTATACATTTGTAAAAAACAATAAATTCAGAAATACTTGCAAGAACAAAGGAAATTATGAAATACTGTTGTTATTTGGCTGTCAGAAGGTGATTCCTGATATTTAACTGAAAGCTTCCCTGCCCCTGAAACTGCCTGAAATTCCTGAGGTGTATAGAAGTCAGATGTTTCTCTAATCCTGAGACAGCAAAATCACTCCCTTGGTTTTAGGGGTAGATGGATGCTTGTAATTATGTAACAACATATTAAGCTCTTCTGTTTGAAAACAAAAACATGCTGGCATGGATTAGAGTGGAACATTTACCAGGCTGATTTGGAGTATTGTGGGCATGTGTTGCTTGTGTAAAGGTCGTGAGTACTTATGAAGAACAGTGATAGCAATCAAGAAGAGACACCATTAAATTTTGATGTTGCAGCATCAAGACATGCAAGTGAAAAAGTATCTTCAGATATTCTTACCTTCCTTCTTATGTTTAATATGTAGCTAGAATTTTCATACTTTCTAATCTGCATATGTGTATAATGTTTGTTAAATCTTATGGCCTATTTTGGAAAAATTAAGGGCAGACTGAGTGTTTTTGAATGACGATTTCTTTTTGCCAAATACTGCCCTTTATTACTTAAAAACATGAGTTGTACCTAAGCATTGTGGATTTCACCATACTTATTTCTGAGATGGTTTGGATGAGTTTTCTGAACATACAATAAGAAAATGAGGCTAGAATCCAGACACATGGAAATTAATCTTCATTTTCTCTTCATTGCAGGCATCGCTTTCACAGATTTACCGGTAAGATAAGTGCATTTTCAAACAGTTTTCCTTTGTACCATAAACAGATGTTTCAGATCAAACTGGCATTTACCTTATGCTTCTTGGAAATCAAATGATAATTTTCTTAACCAATTTAATATCAGATATTTCTCTTCATCACTTCAGTGGTGATTTGTTAACTGAAGCAGAAGGTTTTTTTGTTTTACACCAGTCCTTTATGAGGGGTTTTCCTTTTTCAGGTTTTTAACAAGCAGTTCTTATGGAAGTTTTAGGAGAAAATAATACATACAGATAGTTGTTACATACTTTGACACGTTCAAACCTTACATACAAAGTCAAAGCTATATTAAACACCAACACACGTGTTGTGCATACACATAATGCATGGCTGTTGGAGACGTGGTCACTGTAATTCGTGCTTGATGCCTGATTTTCAAAATCTTTGCTTCGTAAGATCAACCATAGCAAATTATTTTTTTGAAGAAAGCTGCATATATCTGAAGTCTTGTAGCTTTAGAGTCAATTAAATCGTGCTTTCCTTGAAATTGGTATGTGTTTCCTATGCTACTGATACAGGCACAAACTGACTTTGTTTTTTTTTTTCCCCATCCACTTCATTTCCGATTTAATCTGGTTAAGGTGCAGTGTGTGATGCACATACATCTGGCCAGCTACTCCATTTGCTGTGGCCTTGGGAGGCAAGGACAGATATTAAAGAAAAATGAAGTCAGTACCCCAAGGAGCTCTTAGTCCTGCCACAAGGTTGAATGTTTTGTGTAGGAAGTCACTGCCACTGTCCCAGATCTTTGGGATGCTAGCAGGGCTCCTTGCTAGCATATAGTGCCAGCCCAGCAAAACTGACACTACAATCTGAAGTATGAAGCTGGACTCCTTCATTAGAATTGATTGTTTTCATCTGATTAGAAGAGTTGAGATTTCTGCTTTGTTAATTAGACTAAACTAGGTAACGCTGTGAACAATGTTTATCAAAAAAAGAGGTGTATGTGTGAAAATAGAGGCAAGATTGGCTTGCACATGTTTTGAAAATAGAGTATTTTTCTTGCATTTCACCTGCATGTTGATAGCTTCTTACTGATAGCTTTAATTTATTTAGCATATAGTTCTGTAGATCAGCATACTGTACCACCATTGTCTGCAGTGTAAATATGATGTAGGTGTATTTATAAATAACATTAAAAAAAAAAATTTTAAAGATCCCCCACAAAAGACCCCAGCAACAACCCCCCCCCATTGACCCAATTGATTGCATTGCCACTGCTGAGATGTTCATTGCATTTAAGAAAAATTACTTTAATCCCAACAGGCAGATTTTACTTTTCTCATATTTGGCGTATTTCAAATTTGGATGGAGACCTAATCTCTAAGCAGAAAATAAAACTGAGACAGCAATAAATGTTTAAAGTCTCTTCTAGATACAAGTCCAGGAATTCACGAGAACTTCAATGCACTGTTACAGTTCTTTTTAGGCGCTACACTTGGACTTTGAGGCTATTGAGTTTTCTATCCTGTCAGTTCTTACCACTAAAATTCAACGATGTTTTAACTATTTCACCCCAAAAGGAAAATGGCCCACTTTGTAAGTTTAATTTTTGTTCTCTTTTTAAAAGAAAAAAACTGGTCTTTAAAAATCATCAAAAAATTGTTATTTAGTATCTTGTAAAATTGAACCCAAAAGTTGTAAACTTTAGCACAGTTTAAAACATGAATTTTCTGATTAGAATGATCAGTCTTTCTTCTTTCAAACTAAAAAAAAATTATGACCACTGGGAATAAAATTAATCAGTCACTGTATTGTTTTATTGGCAGAAGCTGCTTTTACTGCTGGACAGATGGTCCAGAGGTATTTTGTTATTTGCATTACTAGTAGTGGTGGGGGTATTATTACAGAGATTAAAAAAAAATGCAGAAAGTGGGGAATTTAGAATAAGAGGAAGAAAAACTAACTAAAAATTTTTTTGCAGCCAAACTTGTACCCTACAGTAGGGCTTCAAACACCAGGAGAGGTTGTGGATGCTAATTTTGGACAACACCCATTTGTATTTGATATTGAAGACTATATGCGAGAATGGAGAACCAAAATTCAAGCACAAATTGACAGATTTCCAATAGGAGATCGGGAAGGAGAGTGGCAAACAATGATTCAGAAGTAAGACTTTGAATATTGTTCATTTAAAAAAAAAAGTACTGTCATGATTTCAGAGACCTTTAAAACGTTCCGTCTACTGTCTTGTGCAAAAAATGATAGATAGTATTAAAAACTAGTACAAATAGTTTTGTTAACAGGTTTGATAACAGTGTAAAATGGAACGTGAAGAGATTCTGTGGAAGAGTTGTCTGCGTCGTTAATCTGGAATTTATAACTCTGAGTGTAAGGCTTCTGTTCTGATTTGACCTGTCTAATGTGGATTAGGGAGTTTAGAAAAGTTACTGTGATGATATTGGGCAGTTTTAATGCTCTGGGCTCTGGAAGTTTCCCTTTGCATTCTCAGCCTTTCGCATGCCGGATTAAATTGTGCCTAATTGTGTTTCTTGGAAAAAATGGTGGTTGTGACTTTGCACCTTTTTTTTTTTTTCAGTGAAAACAAAAACTTAACTGTGAAGAAATTTCACTTCAGTGTATCTAATGAGCAAAAAAAGAAACTTAACAGTTAATATTTGAATTGACCTGACTTTTGGGTGATGAATAATTTTTATTAACATTCATCATAATAAAGTTTTTCATTGATTTTCCTGTACAGTTTTGAAGTTACTGGCTCTTAAGTGAATTACTTTTGTCTGACTTGCACGGAAATCTCTGAACTTCAAGTAGAATTCTTTAATTAAGTCACTTGTTTTAGAGAAGGTTTTTTACATTCAGAAGTTCTTGGTTTCTTACCTGTATTTAATGAGTATTTCTGGGTTTTGTTTTTGTTTATTTTTAGAATGGTATCATCTTACTTAGTTCACCATGGATACTGTGCAACAGCAGAGGCATTCGCCAGATCCACAGACCAGACTGTGCTAGAAGAATTAGCTTCCATTAAGAATAGACAAAGTAAGGCTGGAAAGCATGTTGCATCCCTTTTTTCCTTGCTTAAACAAATACTACATGAAGCTTTCTCATAAGCGCCATTGTAGAATTTCCTTGCAGCACTACTCCATAGTACAGTTCTTTGTCATATAAAGTTACACGTGTATGAACAGCTGGTTACAGAAAACTTGTTCAGTAATGGTTTGGAACATGTTTGATGTAGCAGAATGTGGTAAAGTACCTTGTTGTCTTTTTCTCTTGAGTGGAAAATGTGATCTGTCCTAAACAAATGTGTGTAATGTCTCTAAATGAGTGTTTGTGAGAGCTAATGGTCAGTCACAAACAGGAGTATAAAACTCAGTCTTGAGAAACATTGAGATTTTTATCTTAACTGTGAAAAGAGATTGAGTTTAGAGAATGCTTTATTAGTTAAACTTGAGTTTTCCTGCTTACAGATGTGAGGGGGAAGAGGACAAGGAGAACTAACATCAGTTCAGTTCTAACTTGCCATGGCAGGGCTGTTGGGCATGGCATGTTGGCCTTCCTCATCCATTTAAATCTCTGCTTTATGAACATAAGCAGTTGTGTTACTGCATGACATACCACATGGGGAAACTGCTCTGGTTGAAAAATACCCCATTTATTTGACTGTTTTTCATTTGGATCAGTTTCTCTGTCAGTGGATAGAATGATGAGGCTGTTTGCAACTTGTGCCAAGTTACAGCCACAGAAGCATCAGCTAAAGCAGGGACTGTTGTGAAAAGCTTTACTCAACTGTAACCTGACTGGAAGTATGTGTTGTAGGTGAGAGAGACTAAATTTTTGTTTTTCTCAGTCAAAACTGAACCTGTGGGAGTGGGATGCAATTTGGATGTTTTTGAGTGACAATAGTTTGGTATGTGCTTATTTATAAAGTTGTGAAAATGAGAAGTAAATGGCAGAGAATGTCTGCAGTCTTATTCTAGCTCTAAATGCACAATCTGACTACAAAGCAGTTGGATTCTGGCAATAAATATACTGAGTTCTCATTTAGATATATGTAGGTGGAGTGCAGTTCTGAAATTTTCCTGTTGAACATTTAAAGGAAGCATGATCTTTCTTTACACTATTTTTTTCTAAGAGAAAAAAAAATTTTGTTGATTGATGGTTTCAGTGTCTTAATCATTTATGTACTTGTGTTAATCCATAAGCTGTCCTTTTAACTGATGTTGGTTTTGGTGAACAGAAATTCAGAAATTGGTTTTGGCAGGATGAATGGAGAACCCATTGAAACAACATAACAGCTGTATCCAAGTTTACTAGAAAAAAATCCTAATCTCTTATTTGTTTTTTGGTGAACAGGAATTCAGAAATTGGTTTTAGCAGGAAGAATGGGAGAAGCCATTGAAACAACACAACAGTTGTATCCAAGTTTACTAGAAAGAAATCCTAATCTCTTATTTGCATTAAAGTGAGTCTTCAAATTATACAGATGTGTGTTTATAGATGGCACAGTACCTTCTGAGACAAGACAGTTACTCATTTAAAGCTTTCACAGAAATTTAAACAAAGTTAAGCAGCGCTTTTTAGAAAATGTGTATATTTCACTTTTTTATGCTCTTCTTATTTGCTACATGTTTAACTAGGTTTTGTCATCAAGCTCCTGGTTTGCAGCTTAATTCACGTCTCCCTGTAGACTTGTTCTATAGAACTAAGTTTTGTAGTTTTTTAAATAAATTGTAATTCATTTGGGTGTCAAGTAAAACTTAAAATGAAAACTGATACAGTATCACATTCAAGAAGATTAAGAATCGTGTTGGCATAAGTTAGTCTGTTCCTCCAAAGGGGTGACTGACTTTAAAGATCAGTTTAAATGAGGTGTTTCATTCCATGTCACTTTACTAGAAACCTCTGGCTAAAACTGTGGAAATTCCATAATCCCAAAGAGTTCTCTTGGCTTCCCAGGCACACAATAGTTACCTTCATTCTGGCATTTTTACTTGCCAGCTGGGCTGTTCCTCCAGAATTTTGTATCACATTGCAGTGTTTGAATGTGGAAAAAAATCTCTTATCTCCTGTAAGAACGAAGCACTTTAGTTTTATGTTCAGTTAAGTAACTTGGAATGTGTTTGAAGTCTGTCATACTCAAGTGCTGAACAGAATTCACGTGATAGTACTCCAGACTTATCACAGAATTCACAAAATGCGAACATTTTGATGAAACACTTCACTTGATAATGTCAGTTGTACGTTACCTTTTTCTCAATCTGTTGTTCTAAATTTTGCCTGTTGAGCTTTTGAAGCGTAAAGCATAAAGCAGTAGTTCTGAGCTTTCTTAAAGTCCATACTAAAACCTCCTTATCTAAAATGCAATTGACAAAGAGCAAAAGCCTCTAAAGGGAAGGTTTGTATATGAGCTTGCTTTTCAAACAGTTTTCTAGTGGAAATGTTTAATGTTAAGAGTTACGCTTTGCTGTTTCAGACAGTCAAACTATGTTCTCATTTACTTTGAGAGAAATGACAGACATGACAACACAACAGCATATCTTTCTCAAGAAATAACCTTGCCCCTGCCAATAAAACAAAACAGTTAAAACAAGAAAATATAGTTTAATTCTCTAAACCTTAAGGATTTGCTGACAAAGTCTGTCCTTGAAGGATAATATTCCTGTTCTCCTCCCTCACAAATTTGTAATTGTGTATTTTTGGTTGAATACTCCAAAGCTCATTGATGATTGGGTTACTGACACGCAGCATTTTGTTGAGTCAGTCTTGTTCTACATTTAACACTAAAATGAAATCATTGCTATCGTTGGTAATTTGAAATGTGTACATTGTTTTATTAGCTTAACTTTTTGCCTTTTGTTTAGGGTGCGCCAGTTCATAGAGATGGTGAATGGTACGGACAGTGAAGTGCGGTGTTTGGGAGGCCACAGTCCAAAATCTCAAGACAGTTACCCTGTTAGCCCCCGATCATTCAGTAGTCCTAGCATGAGTCCCAGCCACGGAATGAATATTCACAATTTGGCAACAGGCAAAGGGAGCAGCACACACTTCACTGGTAAGTTCATGTGGAGGATATACCACATAGATTTGGAAATAGCACACCTGTTTGTTTTACTTAAGATTTTATACTGAATGCTTTGTATAACAGTATAATTTTAATGATTAAAATATGTGATTTTCAGTCACTGGGCAATGTGAAAGTTTCACCATATGTTTTTTGCATGTGCTGTTGTTTTTACTATGGGCTTGCAAAGTAGATTGTCACCAGTTTGTAAAAAATGCTTCTCTCTGGGAGATGAAAGGTTCTGATTGATAATTTATGGCTTGGGTAGAGTGGTTTAAATCTAGTAAGTGGTGTATATGATCCCTTTTCTATGGTGTTGATGGAGAATTAGGAACAGCTGCGCTTACATAGGAAACACCAAAAGCTTGGTGGTAGAGTAGGGAAAAGATTTTTCTGCTGGCAGCCACATTTCTACACAATTGAAACAGTTCTTAGAGCATTTAGGTAATTGGAAATCTTCAGTGGTAAGCCATGAATGTTCAGAGCTGCCTATGGGGAGATCCCCGTGCCTTCCAAAGCACCTCTGTAGAGAAGAAGTTGAGCATGTTAAAATAGTACTTGAACATGTCATCCTTGAAGACAAGACTTAAGGTAGCAGAGACCATCAACCTTCACTTCTGTTTATTTTCTAAATCCATACTGGAGTTGATTGGGGGTGCTTTATTTAACTTATGTTTCTCTCTCTGGGATGGAGTGGGAAACCAGTGTAGCCTGGCCACCAGAATAACTGCTGCCCTTGGAAGGGACAGCAGCTTCACTCTTGTTCCCTCTCTGTCAAGGGAGTGCCATCACATGTGTCAGTGGAGATCCACTCAGTTTTTCTGGTTGTCCTTCAGGTGCTTGTTTGGTTGTATTGTACAAGATACTTCGAAGTTTTCTAATTTTAAAAATAGAGGCACCTCTTAATAAGCAAGTTGATGAATGTATTATTAGAATTGAGGTTTGGGATTTCCTAAATGGCAGCAGCTGTTTTCTTTATAGTAAGCCCTTCCTGTGACTTGTTTCTGTATTAGAAGATACTAGGGAGCTCCTGGTTGGATAGAACTGGCAATTACATGTTTGCTTCAAATAGTAGTTTCTTATCATATTTTACAAGGGTCAGAGATTTTAGCCGGATATTGTAATTTCACAGCATGGTCTAATTTTATTTAGCAAAGCACAATATCAACAATTAAAATAATTACAGGGTGAAGGAGGGAGGTTGTATAGCAACATGTAAGATATTCAGCACCAAATTCTACTGCACATTTATCAAAAGAATTATGTGATTACAATTAGGTAGTTGCATGTTTGCTTCCATTCATAATGACTACAGTGGCCTAGAAAAGATTTTCGGATCTTTCAGAAACCATGCATCAGTTCTAAAAGAAATGATTCTACATTGGTGCAGTTTTCTGTTTTACTGGTGTATTAGTACAACTGAAAAACATTCTCATGTCTTATGTTTGTACTTGTTCTATATAATAATAATAATGTATATATAATAATAATAATGTATAACATATATAATATATATTAAATCATGTTAGAATAATAACGCTTAACTTCTGCTCTGTAGAAAATGTGAAGGTTCAAGTACCTGAAACATGGAGGCAAAGTATTTGGGCTAGTTTGGCAAATCTGGCGTTTACTGACCGGGAACAATTATGCTCTACTTATTTCACTTTTATAAATTGGTACTTACAAATAAGTTTGTAGGTGGTTATAATTGTTAAAACTTTCTTTCAGGGTTTGAAAGTAGTTGCAGTAATGGAGTAATATCAAATAAAGCACATCAGTCTTACTGTCACAGTAAACACACGACCACCAGCTTGAATGTACCAGAGCTAAACAACATAAATGTATCAAGATCACAGCAGGTTAACAGCTATTCCAGGTGAATACATTTCAGATGCTTCTAACTTACATTAAGGCTTGTGTTGCCCACGTGCTTGCATTGCAGAGAACAGTTTTCAGTGGTATTTGATGTGATTTTTTTTTATATATTTTTTTTTTTCCCCCAAGGACATTTGAAACACACAGTGTAAGGGGCCAATGGCTTGTGACCACTCTGGTGTGCTTTTGTGTTATTTTGATGACTCAAGCTTAATAGGCTGTTTTCTTCTCTTGGGTTAAAGGAATGGAATGGACAAAAATAAATTATCTGGCTTATAGCTATTTATGGTCAGTTTTGAAGTTGTACAGCGAAGGTTAACTAGCTTGCAGGCACTTGGGATTTTAAGTTAAGGCACTGACATTGATTTAAGCTTGTTGTATGTAGGTAATGAAAAGTTTCCCAGATACTCTCCATTCATGGCAGCATCTACAAAGTAAACCTGATTGAGATGCATATGAAATGTGGACTCCCTTTTGTTGTTTGCATATTCCAATCACTGTCACTTGTGCAAACACATTCAATTCAGAGAATGAAAATAAATTTATTAACCAGGGTTAATATAGTTATTCATCACCACTAACTCTGGGTTGCACTGATGCAGCAGAACCTAATTTGATTCAAAATGCAACAGTACTTGGCTGCACTGTCCAAAATGGATTCCCAAACCTACCATGTAGGGTGTAATGATGCAGTGGTGATAACCAAAAGTATTTCAGTTGCATAGCAATAATTGGGGTAAAGAAGTAAGAGTTACAATTTACTTTTTAACTTCATGATTTCTGCTTGTGTCAGCAATTGCCTCTGCCAAAAAGCCTGGCAGTGTCCAGGCAACTTGGAGACTTTTCACAGGAGGAAGACAGTTTCTTGGCTGGGTTGTTGCTCAGTTGGAAAGGCCTTTTGGTTTCCTTCCTCAGAGGAAACTTGAGTATTTTTGGTTGCTTAGAAGCAAGATATTAAACTTCTAAATTTAATATATTTGGTCTTGACAGAGGTTTTAGGTTGTTATTCTCCCTAACAAAATAGAACAGGCTAGGATGCAGCTGTCAGCAAAGCTCAGTCCCCAAAGCTGTGCTGGAATTTTCTAAAAGCACTTCTTTGACCTGCGAGCAAAGTATGGTGAGGAGTTGAATGCTCTGAATTTGCCTCTGAGTATCTCTTCAGTGTTTTGGTTTACTCAGCATTTGCTTTAGGGTTTTCTTTTTTTGTTTTTCCCATGTCGTTCCACTGAGAGTAAATAGGAGATCAAGGCATTTTTGAAAGAATTAGTTACGTAAATACATTTTCCAAGTAGGCTGTATATGGACTTAACTATATTTAAAAAAGAAGTGGGAATAATATATTTTCACAGTGCATTTTCTCCAGCTCTGTGTACATGAAGATATATAAACAAGGTAAAAATTTTTTGGTGTGTATTTAGAAAGTGTTACTGCTTACTCCTGAATAATGGGGGACGTGTTCAGTTTTTCAGCATCTGAAAGTACTACTGTGCTGAATGTTAATGTTAGTTGAGACAGCCTTAAAATTTCCATGGTGCTCTGGTACCACCAGTTGCTATGGAAGAAATTGTGGTCTAACTTGGTAATATTTAAAGCAGCTTTTCAGTAGCCAAGATGAGGAAGTATTGTGATGAAGTTGTGAGGATAACTTAAGTACTTAAATATGAGTAAAACTTGTATTTATTACTCTCTTTTCAGCAATGATGTAGACATGGAAACAGATCACTACTCCAATGGGGTTGCTGAGACTTCGTCCAATGGCTTCCTAAATGGTAGTTCTAAACATGATCACGAAATGGAAGAATGTGACACAGAAATGGGTCTGCAGTGATATTTCTTACATTTTTATTAAGTGATGGCAACAAGGTTATGTTTTTACTTGCAATGCTTCCCAACTTGAAAATTAGGGTTATTAGCTCAAATCTTAATTTTTTGTTTGCTTGTTTTGCTGTTACTAGATATAAATCTTATAACCACTGATTTAGGTCGTCCAATATCAGTGTGAGAATAGGGAAAACAGGTAACTCGTGGCTATTGAAACTGGCATCAATTTCTAAGGAAGTACCTTAAAGAAGAAGCACCTTGCTGTGTAGCACCCCTGGCTTTGGGTTGGCAGATTGTTTCTCCCTCTTCTCGTAGTCCTCTTCCTACTCATGGTTCTCACATGGCAGCTTTGTGCTTTACAGTAAGCGTAGAAATTCTAAATCTTTATATTGAAGAATGCAAAGTGCTAATATTTACTGCTCAAGGAAACAGCTGTATTTGGGGAATGTAAAAAAAAAAAAAAAAATTAAAATAATTTTTTCATGTTTTCTGCTAAAAAATTACTGCTTGTATAATTGTGGTCTAAAAAATTACCTTTGTTTTGCTTAATCTGTTTTATAGTCAGTCATACCTGTTGACATTGGTGACAAATGAATATTTAAATCCGCTCTGATTGGCCTTTGTGCAGCTGCAGAACTAGGTTCTCAGACAATCAGTTTAACCAGACGTCAGTTAATAGGTAGTATAAATGAAATGTGAAACTCGAGACTTTCAGAATGCAGCAGTCTGGTCAAGCACGTACCGAGGTCTGTGACTGCTCCACAGTTCCAGAGCCAAGTGCTGCTGCTGAGCCTGCAGCTTTTCTGGTAAATACCAGGTAACTGTTGAACAGCAGATGTAATTCTGTCACAGCCCTGAAGCAGGAGGGATGCAAGTTGCCAGACTGTTTTCCCTACCTTATGCTCTGGAGCTGGATAATAACAAGGCCTCATTTCTGTGACAGAACAACCAAAATACTTTGTTACTCTCTTGGAGCCTTTTCCTCGGAGACTTGTTGTGACAGACATGCAGCGGCTGCACAGGGCACAGGGTTGTTTGTGCTTTTTGTATCATAGATTTTTTTTCTGCCTTTGGAAAGTGATGTCCTAGATCAGGCTGCAGCTAGTGACAGACACTACTACTTGAAGACTCGTGGGTGCTTCACCTTTGTAAAAAAGAAATGTGGCTCCTCTGCCTACACTGTTTACTGCCCCCAGTTTGAGTTTGGTGGTTTTTTGCATTTTGTAATATTTATATATTCTCCTT
This sequence comes from Oxyruncus cristatus, assembly GCA_013399855.1. NCBI lineage: Eukaryota > Metazoa > Chordata > Aves > Passeriformes > Cotingidae > Oxyruncus > Oxyruncus cristatus. Next base: position 310,085 of record VXAY01004422.1, on the reverse strand, counting down.
AGTGGTGTGTATGTAATGCCCAATAGGCAAGTATTTTCCAGAGGTTTTATGCCTACATCTAAGGAAAAAAAAGAGGTGACTAGTTAAAAATCCTTGTTTGAAATAGTAGTCAAAATACATCACTAAATAGCGGTGTAAAGTCAGAAAGAAGAATAGTTTTGTGATTGAAGTGTACCTCAAAATGCTCATTTAAAACTTGATTTCATTGATGAAAAAAGGCAAGGAATGGATAAATGCCTCTTTTTTTAATATGTTGCTTTATTTGTAAATTTTAAAAAGGCAGAACTTTCAGAGAAGCCAGGGGTTAATTTACTATTTATAATTTGCATCAATATATTTTTAAAAATCATTAGTATTGGGGAATGTTGTAGCAAAGAGTAAAGAAATCAGTTGTGGTGTTCTGCTTGATTACAAAAGAAACCTGAAATGTCTGAATTATTAAGATAATATATTCTACAAGGAGTATGAACAGTCTTAATGATTGTCTTGTAGCAGACTTCATCGTGGCTGTTCAGGCAGTTCAGGGTTTTTTACCCTCTTTTAGCAGTTCCAGATTTGGCACATCTTTAGAGGTGGAATGCCAAAGAACTAAAAAAGTGGAACTGTGTGGACTTCTATTGTTGTTTTTTTAAGCTGCCATAAAATTTTAGGGTAAAATTTGGTTTATAGTCTAGTTAGTTTTAAATGAACCGTTGCAAAATAAACAGCACGTGTCAACAGCCTTTGCTGTTAGCTAATGAAATCTCTTAAATGTTTATAAAGGAGTAATTCAGCAGTGCTCAGTACAGAAGTACATGGTGCCAAGGTCTCTCTGAGAAAGCAGCTGGTTTTTTTGAGTGAAATCAGCGCAGATTCTGTAGATCCACAGGTTGTCACTTCCAACTCTATTAGTGGTGATGATGACGATATCGTTTTTGCAGAAGTAGATTCAAGTCAGTTAAGACGTCAGCTCTGTGGTGGCAGCCAAGCAGCCATTGAAAGAATGATCCATTTTGGAAGAGAATTGCAAGCAATGAGCGAGCAACTAAGAAGAGAATGTGGCAAAAACACAGTGAATAAGAAAATGCTCAAGGTATTTTTAATCTTGAAACTGTGGTATTAAGGTGAATTACTGTGATGCCCAGCAGGAACTTCCCACAGCATGCTGTGCTGGAATACTATTCTGCTTTAATTTCTGTCATTTTTTGGGGTGTGTGTGTCTGTCTGAGAGCAGTATTCTGGTCAGCTGTGGTGTAGCACTGTCTCCTGTCTTGTCTGTGTAGCACATGCACAGGGAAGATAATTTTGTGCTGTAATACAATTAAACCCAGAAATTAATTTAGCACTTTCCTTTCTCTCGTTTCTGACCATGTAACTTGGCCTCTTGAATCAAAGTGGTGGCTTTAGCTCTAATGATAAATGAACCACACAAGGATTGGTAAAGATGCCCAGTATGTGGTCTCTTTAGTATTCTGCATGCTAATTAGTTTACCTTGATTTGAGACTGCTCTGGAAAAGAAATCTCTGGCCAAAGACTGCACGCAGTTCTCAGTCTGTGTTCTCTTACCCCATCACTTACTAAAGTACTGCCACCTCTTGTCTTGCTGTTGGGAAAAACGCTGCTTCCTCCAAGCGGAACAGGCCCTGTCACAATTTCTTTTTATCCTTTTGTATTGATAGACACTGACAGTTACTTTCATGATACTGAATCAAAATAGGTGAATAGTCTTTGTTTTCACTAGTAGCATATAGCTGTGAAATGTAATAAAAAAATCGTCTTCCCACAGGATGCATTCAGTTTACTCGCATATTCCGATCCCTGGAGCAGCCCTGTTGGAAATCAACTTGACCCGATACAAAGAGAACCAGTGTGCTCTGTGCTTAATAGTGCAATACTAGGTAGGTATGGCCTGGATGCTGCCATGTGTGGTGGGCAGTGCCTTTTTCTCGTCCCACATCCCACCGCTGCTCACAGCGCATCACACTCACTTACTGAGTGAGTAAGGAAGGACAGCAGTGTTAGGATACACTCTTTTAGGAAGACGGGGTAGTTTTTGTAACCCTAAAGTTACATTACTTTAATGTAACAGGTTCTTGTCTATTGTTATTGTTCAGACCAAAAATGGGCCTGTTCAATAATGGTGCTTGTGCACGGAATTTGAAAATGTTGCTTTGTTGCTCCTCCTCTGTCTGGCTTTAAGAGCAAAGTTTGAAAGTAAACACAGGAATTTTGAAATGAGTAATTGAAGCAAGCTTAAGTATCAAGGTTTCAGTGTATTGCTATGAAGTTAATCAGGTACTTTACCTGCCACTGTGATTCTTTTCCAGAGACTCACAATCTGCCAAAGCAACCGCCGCTTGCCCTGGCCATGGGACAGGCGTCACAGTGTCTAGGATTGATGGCTCGGTCAGGCATTGGATCCTGTGCGTTCGCCACAGTGGAAGACTACCTACACTAGCTATGCATTTGAAGGTCTGAAAGGTGTTGTGGCATATTCAACATGGAAAGTAGACCAGCTCTGCTGACTGGAATTTGGAATTTTAATTATGTACTAAGGACAAGTCTGTCGCTTTATGTTGCTTCCTAGTTTACAGCATGATGCAAATGATTTCTAACTTAGTGTTAGGAGAAGATTTCCATCTTTAAACCTCTTAGACAACTAAGAGTTGAAAATATCACTGGTAACGTCAGACATCCAAATTGACAAGTACCAATCCTTTAAACGATTGTCCAAAAAACAAACCAAAAATCCTGCTACCTTGTGGTGGGACGGAAGACTAGAAAACATGGATGTATTAGCATGTGGGTGATGTAAATGTCAAGCAGGATGACTTGCCAACCTCCACCCCCATTGTTACATAGTTCAATCAGTGTAATTTGCAAAATGCAAATGGTTTGGATATATAGTGTTGATGGGAAGAAATGATATTTTTTAATGTGTACTGTAAAACTTGAATTACTCAGGAGCTGAGTGAATATGTTTGTTGCTACTTACAATCCCAACCTGTTGATCTTAGTAGTTTTTTGTTTTAACATGGTCTTTTCAACTTTGTTTCCTTGTTTAACTACAGACAGCTTCTGTTGTGTAGGCTCACCAGTTTAACTGTTGTATTATAACAGTATTACATGTCAACACAGTGTGGTTATGACCTATTTATATAAAAACCAAATATTTAGTCAATTTACAGTCTTAATTTAATCTTTGTACACCTTGCATTTTTAAAAGTGCTTAAATAGTACTATATTGCAATAAAATGTAGTGATATCATAATTAACCAGCCATTAAAAACTTACTTCTACATACATACATGGTAGCATGGAGTTGTATGCTACACTGTCTTGGTTCTAGAGTTCCATCCTAGAACAGCAGTTCTTACGTAGACCTGTGAATGGACAGTGTGGCTCTAGCCAGGAATGCCCCTTCCCTGCAGCAGCTGAGCAGTTGGAAGTTAAAGGCTTGCCCTGTTCTTGCCACAAAGCTAGTCTAGCTAGAAGAGTCAAGTCCATGCACTGATATAAACTGGAAAATCCCTTACTTCTTGAACGTAACCATCAGGCTTGAGGGAAGTGTCCTGCTGTGTGAGCTGACTTAGTGATTCTGCCATTAGGGTACATTCCAGTTAGAGATGCAAGTAACTGAAGCTGCTCTAAGAAATGCAGCATCCACAACAGTAGGTACAACATGGCTCATCTTTATTCTCTGCAAAGGCATTGCCTCATGGAGGCAGCTCAACAAGCCTGGTCCTAACACCAGCTGTTCTACACCACTGCCCTGGCCCCGCCGCTTTGTAGCTTCCCCAAGAACTTCTGAAAGGGGGAGAGAACAGGGAAGTCTGATCAGGCACAGCTTGGTGAAGATCAGTGCCTTCTGCTAGATGGAGCTGAAAGCAATGTGATGATGAAGTGGGGAAAAAATACCATTGTTGTTTTGAGAGATTAACTTTCAGTAGAAGTCCTTAACAGCATCTTCCGAAAAAGCTGTTTTCAGACTCAATTTTTAGTCTGTGTTGCAATCCAACGTTTCTTAAACCTTGCTGCTTTTTCTTTTTTTTCTTGCCCTTAAGAAAAAAATAAATAGCTCTTAGTTAGTTGCCCCTCTGTTGGAGAAGCAGCAATCCATCGACTGCTACAGCATTTCAAAACAGAACAACCAACTGGAAAAATGATAAACTTGTGAGACCCCCACTTGGAATACTGCATTCTGGTGCCCCCTGGTGCTATTTCTCTGTGCTCACACAGAAGTTCTGGGAATTTGATATCCTTGCTCTTAAGTTCTACACATACCTGGAACACCTCCCAGCAGCTCAGAGGCTGAAGGCTGAAACAGCAGTTACTGAAGTATTTATTTCACCAAGCAGCCGTGGCTATAGGCCTATATGTGACTTCTTAATGTGCCAAAAATGAGGCAATTTTTTTCCAAGTTGTGTCTCTCACACCCTCTCCAGGGACATGCTCAGGACACGCACTGAGGCTGTAATGCCCTGCTGCCCTTCTCTTACTTAGCACCGTCTTTAGTTAGAAGGTCACATGCCACAGCCCTCTTAACATGGGAACAGTGGTTTTACTCAAGTGTACTTTCAACCATTGACTTTTTACACTCACCCCAAGATTTGTCCACAAACTGAACTGCAGCTTTTTTAACTGGGTCTTTCTTGTTTGCAAGGGAAAAAAATTCATTTGCTGAAATAGAAAAGAGTGTTAATTACCAAGTTTAAGCCAGACAAGACCAGACGCAGACCAGCCTAACCAAAACTGCTTACCCTGTACCCGCTTGGTGTGTGGCCCATAGAGCTGAGCATTTAGAAAGTCTTTGGCGAGCTGCTGCTGGAGGCCTGTTAAACTCTGATCTTTTAAGCACACAGCGGCGTAGTTTCCTTTTGACCTAGTTAAAAAGACAGATGTAAATCCCTTTACCATGGTTACAGAACCCAGAACAACAGTCACATTAGTGTCAAGCTTTGCTACTTGAGCACAAGGGCAGTAGTTGCTGGTTTCTGATGCTCAGGTAAGCTTGGTGGCAGTATTTAAAAAAAAAAAAAGGGGACCAAAACTCTTAAGCTGTTGTTATATGCCTTTGTGTGCCTAAGTCATTCCTTTGGAGTCTTGAACTAGTTCTCCCAGAAACCAGTGCAATTCCTCTCTAGGGACGTCAGTGACAAAAATAAAGAGGAAAAAGAAAAAAAAGATTGAAATGCAGGAATTCAGTGCTCAACCACCCCACCTATAGCAGCACATAACACAGTGTGTACTGCTGTGCCTATGACTGCTCAGTTATCTCATAACAGTTATATATACCTAACATTATTTATAGATTTTTTTATATATATATATACATATGCATACATATATATATATATATATGCACGCACACATTAAGGTTCAGAGAATGGGGTTGTTCAGCCTGGAAAAGAGAAGGCTTTAGGGTGGCCTAATTGCAGCCTTCCAGTACTTGAAGGGAGCCTACAAGAAAGATGAGAGGTCCCTTCCAATCCAATCCACTCTATGATTCTATGTAAGTGTGCTATAACAGAAGATATTAAAGGTGCTTATAGCACATAACTGTGCTTTCAGAGGAAGAGCAGGGGGAAACATGAAGTGCAGAAGAGGGTACAGGTATGCAGTGACAGAACAGCTGCTGCAATGCCCCATCCCCCAGGAAAAGGCAGCCACATGGGGAGACACCCTGGATCACCTCTTCCTCCTCCTACCTGGCACCCTTGCTTGCCTTGCCTTTCTTCACCTGTGGTTTGGCTTGGCCTTGGCCTTGTTTCTGCTTCTCAGCCTCATCTTCAAGCTCTTCACCTGAAGTAACTTTAAAACAAAATTTCCCAAACATTACGAATCAAAACTGGTAAGAGGAACAGGAATTAAACAACAAGCATTTTTCAGAAGCACTGAGTAGTAAGAAGGGCTGTGAGAAGGAGGGGAGGAAACACACCTCAAGGGAGCAACCCAAGTTAGTGGTTGCTACCCAGCTTTCCTTTTCCTTGGCATCAACAAAATGGGATTCATTACAGCACAAAAATTCAGTGCAACACAACAGCTACAAGTAACCCACAAATGGGAATCCAGCCTCAGCTTCAGTCTTGCTTTGTTCTCAGCTCATCTCTTTGTTATGCCAATAGATCTTTTTTAAATAAAAGGAAGAAAAAGTAGCAGCTACACCATCCAGCAATACAATTATGTGAGGTATGGATGAGAGAATTGTTTAAATAAAAGGGTTTCTGTGAAGTACTTTGAAGTACAGATGAAAACAGCAGTGATAAAAAAATCTTGACTCTTGATTTTGTAGTTCTGAATTTGAAAAAAAAGTTACTACATATTTTACAGATGCTACTAAATTGTAGTTTGATGCATAAAGTATCATGATGATTTAACAACTCTATCCAGGAATAGCCTTTATAACTTAAACAAGTGCTGAATATTAATCCACCTCTGGTAATCCTTCCTTTTTCAGCTATAACACCTGCCCATGATTTCCTTAAACACCTCAGGCTATTTTAACTGAAATCACTGTACAGCAGGTGACTTCCATAAAAGACCTAAGAATTAGATTAAGTGTGACTTTAGATTTTCCCTTGGGAAAAGAGAGTCTGTCTAGTCTGTCAATATTTCAGACTTTCACAAGGTGTCTTTACCAGGGCACTCCCCATTGGAGCTCTGGCACAGAAGGAACTCCCCAGATAGTAGAAGCGCACTGTGCTAGCAAAGCGAGCTGTAGCGTACCTTGGTCATCTGCCAGAGCCTGCTCAGCGGATCTGCGGAGCAAGGAAAAAGCAACAGGTTACTCTCCCAATTCACACTCACATCGTTTACTCCCGTTTCAAGCCCGGCCTCCCAGTGCCAGCACCCGGCTGGGCAGCGTCCACCGCGACACCCCAGAGCCCCCCACGCCCCCTCACCCTTCGGGCGGTGCATTGGCCTTGACCCCATCCTGCAGTTCCTGCAGCTCCTGCAGCTCCTGCAGCACGGCCTCGGGCAGCAGCCTCCGCTTCTGCGGGGGAGAGGGGAGTCAGGCGGGCATTCACCCACTGCCCGCCCGGAGCCGGGTGAGAGCGGGTGCGGGGACGCCGCTGTACCTTCTGCTCCGCGAACAGCTCCTGATGCCGCCGCCGCTTCTCCTTCAGCAGCTCCCGGTGCCTGCGGGGAGGCGGGAGGCGCCGTCAGCGCGGCTGCGGGGTAGGAGCGGGATAACGGGGGGAGGAAGGAAGGGACTAAGACGGGGAGAAGAGGGGAATATGAGGGGGAGAACGAGAACGAGGGATAAGGGGGGACGGTAAGAAGGGTGAAGGAGAGTAAGGGGGGATAACGAGGGGTAAGAGGGGTGAACGCAGGGTAGGAGAGGGGATGGGGGTGTAAGACAGGTGAAGGGAGTTGAAAAGAAGGGTAAGGAGGTTCCAGAGGGGGCATAAGGGGGGAATAAAGGGAGGACTAGAGGACTGTAAGGAGAGACGTAAGAGGAGAGCAGGGTAGTAGGGGGGAGTAAGAGGGGCGAAGAGGGAGTGCGGGACAAGACGGGGGAGGTGCCCGGGAATGGTCGTTCGGGGTCCGTGCGTGTGTCCGCACCTCCGGGCCGCCTCCCCCACGAGCTTCCTCTCAGCCTCGGCCGCCTCCCTCGCCACGCCGAAGGACACCTGCTCCGGGGCCTCGTCCGCCTCGTCCTCCGAGGAGGAGGCCGGGCTGGGCAGCGCGGCGGGAGCCCCGCGATTGCCCGCGGCCGCCGCAGCCTTCCTCGGCCGCGCCATCGCCACGGTCCGAGCGCCGCCCGGCCCGGAAGCGCTCCCGCCTTCCGCCGGGGAACGCCGTGCGCGGGGCACCGCCGCCTGCCCGTCCCGCCCCCCTCGCTGCGCGCACACACACACAGGACGCCG